>OX457086.1:62304940-62551171 GCA_949752835.1 Empis stercorea | reverse complement strand
GTTTAAAACATCATTTAATACATGTAAATGGTTTCAAAGGAATTCCTAAATTCTGGGTTCATAAAATTTATTCAGGAAAGAAATATTGGAAATTTGGCTCTAAGGGACTATGATTTGATGTTGAATACTTTTTCTTTAAATTATTTTGAATTTATTAGCATAAATATTTTTTTACAGAGGTGATATAAGATATTCAAGTAGATTAAATAACTATTTAATTATAAATTTACAATTTCTACAATAGTCCCATTCAGTTGGAATTTCGTTTGGGGTACGCAAAAAAAAAAATGTTTGAACCAAATTTTGCATTAAGATGATCATTATAGGCATAATAAAAATTATTTTGCGGTCCTTTGATATCAAGCATTCCCGTGGGAGATTGTCCTCATTTGTAGACAAATCTACTCAGAAGTAACTTTATATAATGAATGTCATATACATATAATTTTATCAATTATATTTATTTACACTGAAAATGTTAATTAATGATAGATAAAATTTAGAAAATGTAGTCAAAAACCACTTTATATAGTTTAAGTTTAAAATAAAAATAACATAAATAAAAATTTAATTCAGAAAATAGCTATATGCATACAGTCTTAGCCAAAAGTATTAGGCACGCTATAAAATTGTTATTATCTTTAAAAACCAAAATTTTAAATGAAATCAAAGTAAGCAGATATGATAAATAAATATAAATATTAAACATGACTGCAACGATCTTTTATGACAGCAACGATCCTCTATAATGTATTAAATGATGTTTTAAACGTTTTCTGTGCCGATTTAATTTTATGTTCTTTAAATTTTATATAATTTTATAATTTTCAAACTCGTAATTATATTTTTATTTTTCCTTATGCCACGCGATTTTTATTTTTTATTATGCCACGTCCTGGATCAAAAATTATTTATTTTAAAAAATATTGTTAAAATAAGTTGTTTTTTTATTAAATTTTAAATAATTTTAATTTTTTAGTTCTTTTTTAATAAGCAAATATTTGGCGAAACAATATTTTTCTGTTAAGCTGAAATATGTTTTATAACTTTTCAATATTTTATTTCGAAACACAATTGAATAACAATTATTGAAAGATCATAGACAATTTACTCGCGCGTGTCTCTTTATCAGATACGAAAATCCAGCTTAATATTTTATTATAAATAGTTAAATTTTTCCAAATGCTCGTTAGTTCCAATATAAAAATTGATCGACTGTCATCATGAAAGTTTTATTTGTGGTAAATTAGAAATATTTCTTTATTTTTTACTATTGTAATTACTTTTTTTAATAAAATTTAATTTCGAAATTTCAGCTTTTTGCTGTAATAGCTGTGGTTTATTGTAAGAGTGAAGTTGTATTTGAGAATGGCAATAAATGCGTCGGGTAAAATATAATATTATTTAGTTTTCTAATTAGTATTCAATAATATATGTCTCATTGTTTAGTATCAAATGGTCACCAGATAAACCAGTCACAACTAAAGGAAGTATGAAATATGTTACGTATCGCGTATGTTGTCCTACACCATTTAATACTGCAACAACTAAAATAAACCTTACACCAAATATGAGCTCTCAAGATTGTTCCAACTTGCTAGACAGCAATCTCCAACGGTTATCCCAAGGTAAAGCAGATTGTCATCCAGACCCAATTGGTGCTGTATATTAAAACAGTGTGCAAAAATTATAACACCTAAACCAATTAAAGATTCTGAAATATAACTGCAAATAGTTTTTTATTTTTCTTAATTTCCCATCAATAGGTTAGATAAATACTACAGTATATTTTAATGATTTCTTGTTGTTAAGCAAAACTAAAGATAAAGATAATACGATATATACATTATATATAAATATATGAAATATGATCATTATTAACAAGTATTCATCATCAAATCATAGTCACTAGCCAAATTTCCAATATTTTTTTCTGTATAAAATTTAAGAACCAGAATTTAAAAAATCGTTTGAAAAATATTTATAATTAAATGATGTTTTAAATACGACTTCAGCATGATTATGTAAATTTTGAAAACCTTAATTATTACTGGTATAATTTGAAAGTAGTGTTAATTTATATTTTTCGTGGTGGTATTCAATCCATTATTTAGTATATCACAAACAGTGACATAACTTCACAATCAAATGGACTATTTTATTTCGAAATTTTATACAATTACAATACTCATAAATTATATATTTTTTCTATTCAAGTCATTTTCAAAAATAATAACAAACATTTTTTTAAATTAGATTTATATACATATATAAAAAATAAAAATGATAACCACACGAAATTTTAAATATAATCAATGTTAATTAAAAGTCAATTTCATTTCATTTAAAATATAATAAATATTTTTTAAATATTATAAAATGTATATAGTTATTTAAAACAATAAAATAAACATACCATAAATTATTATTAAAATAAATAAATATAAAAATTATATATAAAATAATTAAATTAAATTTTCTAAAACACTAATTAACCACATAAAAAAAAATACCACACAAATTCTAAACAAAAACAAAAATGTATAGACCAAAGTTAAATTATTTAAATCTATAATCAAAAATGTTTATCCTAAACCTCAAATATAAATAAATTTAACATTACACTTTAATGTAAAATATATATTTATATAATATAATATATTTATTTCAAAAAATACTGATCCTAGAATTGTATACCACTTGTCCACTATATTTACATTCAATATTTCTAAATAATTGCTTGTTTTTCTCTCTATATATACCTAAACTATTAGTTCATAAAACTTAACAGAGTCATCATTATCTAAAAACACTTTTTAAATTAAATATCAACTCGACAAAAATATAACAATCTATTTGGTAGTTCATATATACATTTATAACAAATTTTTAAACGCATCGTAATGACAAAATTTAACCAATCCTTTATCCATTATTTCGTGTTGCAATTTTATCCATTAATTAGCGTTATTAGCAGAAATTTTTGTTCAATACACTAGTTATATATTTTATTAAATTTTTCATTATTATTTCGTATAGTTATAAATATCTTTCAAATTATACAATCTACTAGCTAGAGCTAGAGTATCTACAATATATGTATGTACAAAAAAAAACATTATTTCATTACATAGCTTAAATTGTAATATACTCTGTATTGTTGTTAATTTTCACATGACAGTTTTTGTAATGCTTTACAATTTAAAATTGAAATCACAACTGATGACTGTGCAGAATTTATTATACAATCTCATCTGAAAATTGTGAATCAAAATTTTATATACATATATATATTGGATACTCTACAAATATAATAATATTAATTTTTAGAGAAATTGAATTTATAAAATAATACTTATATATATGTATATAAACATATATTATTTTATCGCGAAGATGTATATATGAAAGGACAAAAACATTGACAATTTATCCTTAATAATTTATCCTAGATTTTCTATTTTGAAAAAAAAAAACTTTTAGTATAAAATTGTTAGTCTTCTGAAGAAAATTATTACTGGTAATTGCAGAGAAAATAATTGCTATATACCACACCAATAAAAAAATATATAAATAAACGATAGACAGACAGACAGATAGACATACCATAAAATATTATGTATATCTTCAACAAATAAAATGGTTTGGGTTTGGGTGGGTTATAAAAAGAATTTGGAAAACATTTTTTGAAGTATTGTTGTTAAATTATTGTTTAAATGATTTACAAAGTTTTTTTATTTTTTACTATATGTTATAAGTTGTCTATTTTTCGGATATTTTTTGTAACAGCAGAATTTTTGAACAAATTTATCAATAATAAATATTAGGAAAAAGTCTCTTAAAAAAATCTGCTAAAAACATAAAAATTAAATATATATATATATATTTTTATACATAAGTATGTGATTTTCGTATAATATAACAAATCACTCTTTTTTAAAAAAAGTTAAATTCGACGACAATGAAATTTTATGTTCCTACTGGAGGGATTGTTAAATATTAATGATGTCATATAGTTAGTCATGTAATTGTCATGTCGTCAGCAAAATAAAAGGATAATGCTATTTTTATCGAATTTTGTAGATGATATTTTTCCAATTTTTAAGGGAAAAAAAAAATATATATTATTATTCTTAAGTTTTCAATAAATTTAAATATTACCGAATTTAATATTTACCTAAATTCTATGAATTTATGTACATGCACATGTATCTGATTATTGTATATCGCACCGATATACATTCTATCCCAGGACCTTAAGAATTTTATTTTAATATAATTATTAAGAGTATAATTTATTTAAATATTTACGCAACATTTGTTCGCAACTAAATTAACAAGTAAAATTTATTAAATTAATTTTCGCAAAAAAAAAAAACAAAAATTAATTTCTAAATTATAAAATATAATTTCAATTAAAATAAAAAAAAATGGAAAACATTAACTTACAATTAACCCGTCAAATTCAACAACAAGAAAAACCACCTTGTAAAAAAAATAATGAAATTCATCCTTTTTTTTTTTTTGTGTATTTTTGGCCGCATATTAAAACATGATTTTTATTGCTTGCTCATTCATATACCAAGAAAGTAACTAAAAAAAATAAATAAATAAATTCTTATTATAAGGTTCAAATTTATCCTGAAAATTATTAGGCTAAAAAAAAAAAACTAGAAATAAAAATTATTATATTTTTCTTTCTTTATTTCACATCATATTTTAAGCCTAATCTAAAAATCGTGTTCTTTACTTAAAAGAACGACGTTACTACTCTAATGTAATATGTTGGCTTTATATAGTAAAGTTGAGTGCTTGATAAAAAAACAAAATAATAATAATAATAATAAGAAAATTCTATCTTAAGTCTGACATTTTATTTCATTAAAAGATTTTCCTTTTTGCTTTATATTATATAATTTTTAGCTCTTGCTACATATTTTTATTTTTTCAATGAAAAGGAATGGGGTAAAAAATTGTTACTTATGGATGACTACGAATTGTGAAAGTTAATGTAGATCAGAAAAAGCAATTTTAGAAGAAGAAAAAAAAAATTATTATAATAATAAAATAATGTATAAATATTTTCAGCTCGCTTTAACCGAATGGTTGTGCCTAATATGTATATAAATTTTTGAAGTTAGTCGAACAAAAAAAAAATTACATTTACTTATATAAAATAGAATTTTCCGAACGAAAAAATATGTGAGATTTTTTTTTTTTTTTGATACAAATAATGGAAAATGTAATATTTTACTTTGGTGTTAACGATTTTTTATTGGTTGATACTGTATGAAAACGTCTTCTAATATCCTTTTTTGTAAGAAGAAAAAAAGTTATGGAATATAAGAATTAAGATTAAGGATATAATATTTTTATATAATAAGTTTTCTCGCATCTTTACAGAAAAAAACTCTGTTGAATTGAGGTATTAAGCAGCGACGTGTCTTTTATTTATTTATTTGAAGAATGTATAGTAGAATATATTTTTACCAGAAATAATTTAGAACTTTGAATAAACTTGAAAAGTTTGTTAATAAATAGACAAAGATTGTTATATAACATTTATACCGAAAAATCAAATGATGCAATAATATTATTTAAATTTTTTAAACTAAGCTGTAACTATGTAGTCACCCGCACTATGATTTGCTTATTAACGAAAATTCATATTTACTATTTACATTTTATAATAATTGTCTCAAAAGATTTCAAACCACGCAGTGCTCATAAAAACTGTTCGTAACCAGGGCTGTAATAAAAAAAATGTATTTACATAAAAGTTTCATCCACATATACTAAAATTATTAAACTTATGTTTTAATTTAAATATTTATAATATATAAATAAATAACTAAATATAGTGTAAAATCTAAAAACTCCTTCTTTTTGAAAACCCTATACTATGGCATAAAATTAAATTCAATGTTTTTCCTTAAATTATCCACCATGAATTTCATGCTTTTGGTTATATTGTGGTTAAAATCCTAAAAATACCATCTGTCGTTATGGTGAACATGAATTCAAAAGTACAAGCAAATTTTCTTTTACTATATACTATATACATAAAATATCTAACTAACTTAAGTTGTATATATTTTAATACAAACAAAATGTTAAAGTTTATGGTAAAAATTAATTTTTTTTTTGCAATATATAATTGAATTTTATTATTTTGGATGCCAAAAAAAAAAAAACCTAATTATTTAAATTTTAAATTACAATTCCAAAGAACTATAACTGATTAATGCTTTCGGAATATTATGCTGCATAAAGTTATGAACATAGTATTTCATGAGCCCTCTCTTATACCAAATAAATGTATAATTTCGATTAATTAGTTTCGTTCAGAAATTACTCAAAGATAATTAAATTTTTATAGAATTTATAAAATTTAATTTAATATTTTCTAATTTAAGTAGCTATTAAAGAAATTTGTTTTTTTCACAATTCATTTTGAAATCATCTTAAATATTGCGTGCATAACGAATAATATAAAATGGTTTGATATAATACTTAAAATAATTTTCTATCCTTATACTAAACCTAAACTATAAATATTATTATTATTTGTATATACATATATAAATTGTATTAAAGTTAGAGACTAACTTCATTAAAAACAAAATAGATAACACATTATTATTATAAAACAAAAAAAGGTGAACATTAAATGACCAAATTGAAGTGCCATTACGAAACCATTTGATTGCTCCTCAGAGAATAATAATCTTACTAATGAAAGACCATTCAAGTATATCGACATAAATTTTATCCTTTTTGTTTATGTTCATCTTTTTTTCTGTGGACAAAAATATTTCTATGTAGTATGTACATTGTTAAAATACATGTATAAATTTCTAAAAACATTATTTAAGATAGAAATGGTATATATATTATTTTAATGGTTCGAAAACGCATAACTATATATAGAATTGTTAATGTAGACTTAAGTTTTTGGTTTCTTAATGTTATTTTCTATTTGGTTTTTCTAAACTAATAAATTTAAAATTTTCGCATGAAAGATTCTTCGAATTATATACTTTAAAATTTCAATCACAAAATATATATACGATGAAATTTATAAAAGGGTTTTATTTTAAAATATGTCTACAATATGTACAAATACCAAAGAAAATGAAATTCAACAATTTAAATTTAATTTCTTTAATAAAATAAATATTAGAAATTCTTTAGAATAATGATTATATACGAAATATTAATTTTAAAAACATTTATAATTGCATACCTCTAGGAGAATTTAAATATAAATATATAATTAAAGTTTCTTATGTTTAAATTTAAATGGAAGTTATAAAGCAACTTAATTTAAAATCTTAATCGTATATATAGCCATACACAAATAATATCTAGACTAGAGGATTTAGAGGAAAATGTCCATGAATGATGATCTGAATTATTTATGGAAATATTCATTATTAAAGAATAAATTTACGTTTAACTAAAATATTATTTCTGCATAAGTTGCTTCAAAAAATATTAGTTTAGTACACTTTAGTATAAAATTGAGTATATGTACTTTAATACTCGTATAGTTTCTACATACTAAAAATCTATCAACATTTTTAATATTTTAATAAAATGCTTTATCTAAAATTGAATTTCTAACCAAATCCTTGAAAAATAAATTAAATACCAAATCAATTTTTTTTTTTTTGATCAATTCTGTAATCTAAATAAAGCATATACATAACAAATCTATAAAATTCTAACCAATTTTCAATTTCCAGGATGATATATTTTTTTTATATTTTCAAAAATTGTCCTAGTTATAGAATTAAATTTAATACTTTTTCTTTTTTGAATTAAGGAAATAATACCAGCACAGTGTTGAGGAAAAAAAATGGAATAGAATGAGTAAAAATGAAAATAACCCTTAAAAGCAAACGCGGGTAAATAAGTAAATTTGACAAATAACTTGCCATTATCCATACATATATAAGGGTTTATATCTAAATTACATGTACATTGAGTACAGTCATTTGTCACTTCCTTTTCATTCGTATAAAAAATGAAGATAAAAATTATATTATTAAATAAAATATATATGTGCATGTTTAGTGTACGATGGCATCATAAAGTCTTGTAAAAAATTTAAAGAAAAAACTCAAAAAAAAATTAAGCAACTTGAGAATATTTTGTTTCAATTCGAGTAGAGCTTTCTTTCCAATGGTTAAGAAATCTCATTCAGATTTGAGAAGATTCTTTGTAGAAATCGTATTAAAAAAATTTCGGCTGGTTAACTAAATAAATAAATATGACGGGAATATTTTTTTTGTAACTTCTTTTACTTAACTAATAACTCATTTCCTTTAATCAATGATCCTTCAGTTTATTATAAAAAAAAGGTTAAAAAATAAATAAAACAATTTATAATCGTATAACTTCTTTAATGCTTTTTATTGGGATGTCTATCTTTTATAACTCAATTCTATTTATTTATTTTTTCTCAACCATTAAAATTATATACCAGTTCATATTATTTGTAACATAGATTTAGATATACACAAATCGATTTTATAACTTTAACAATAAAGGTCCCTTTTTTTTCTAATCCCGCGATATGTCCTTTATAATTGAATTATTTTATTGCCAAAATATTATTAAATTTATTATTTATTTATATAGAAAATATAATATAACAATAAAAAATATATTAATATTTTTTATATAATTTATCTTTCAATAATAATAATTTTTTTTTCTGTATATTATACAAATATTTTCAAAAATTTATGTTGTTTTGAAAAGATGGTGATGGTAAAATATATATTTTTCTAAAAATTCGATAAAAAAAAAACAAAAATTTAAAAAAAAAAAAAATATAGAAAAGAAATAAGCTGATTTAATATATTTTCTATTTTTTATTATTATTATTTAATATTAACTATCAACCTTTCTATAATGAAAACTGCAAAGTCATGAGGCCATTTATTGTCTGGTGACCCCCGCCAAACATATATCAATTATGTTATATATTATACTATATTATATATATTTGGTATATAGATTTTAGATGTGTGTATACGATTAGTTCACAGTCTCCAAAATAAAATTAAGATATAAATAAAAACCAAACCGAAAAAAAAAAAATATATCTTTTAACAATATAATCCTTTGGATAAATTCATTGTGTGGTTGCTAATTCAACAATAGAATTATTATATTTTCTGTTGTTATAAAATGTAAAAGCATTGTTTCTTCTATAGATAAAGAATACTGAAATTTTTCTAATATTTATATTACACACAAAAAATGTGATTATATTGTCGCAACAACCAGCAGCAACAAAAACAAAAACATTCGAATTATAAAACTCAAATAAGTCGCCCCTTGATCTTAGATACTTGGACTATTATTATAATATTTATAAATGTATGTTTTTACCAGTACCGCGAAAATATATCGAAATTCTCCATTTTTCCAAAACCCTATCATAATTTTCATTTCTTTTTTTAATTTTTTTCTATATATTTCATTTATATTTATTTTTTTGCAAATTTAGCTATTATTTGTTTATTTTCAACTTGATTTATTTCTAATGATTCGGTGCTGTCCTTATTGTTATTATAACAACTCAGTTTTTGTATACGAAGTATAGTAATCAGTTTCAAAATGGGAATATTATAACAGCACAGCAAAATATGATATAGAAAATAATAATAATAATGACGATAATTTGAAAAATTTATGGGTTACATAGAATAGTTTCTATAGACTTCATTAAAAAATTAAAGATTTAGAGATTATCAAGCCGTAAATAAGCAATTATAGATTTTTCTTCAAAAAATGAAGATTAAATTATAATTGTCACAATTTTTAATAAATAAATTTAATAAAGTCTGTTGAAACCAAAGCAAATTTTTTTAAAATATAATTTTAATTAAAAATATATATAAAAATTCTCTAATATATTTTATGGTTAAAGTAAATATATATATCGTAGTAATTAGGAAACTATATTTTCCCGAATATATGAAAACTTAAAAATAAATAACTAAATTTTCTTTCATGATTTTATCAGATAATTTTAATATCGTTATAGAAAGTATAATAACATATAAATAAAATTAATGAATTTCATTCAAAACTATTTAATTTAACAGAAAAATTAAAATTTGTTCATGTGAAAAGCAATCAAAAATCTTATAAGAATATATTAATGGATTTTATTCGTGGTCAAGTGAAAATTCATTGCATAAGAAAAACAAAGTTTTTTTTTTTTGGTGTGTCCTGTTTTGGCATACAAATTTATTATACAAAGAATATACCAGAAAAAAATAATTTGATTTCTTTATTTGTGGTTGCTATAAAAGGATTTATATTCTGGTGTTTGCCAAATTCATAAACTATTTCAAAAAATAAAAATAAAATTGTAATAAGTAATCTGACGCCATACAATGTGTACATAAATGTTGTATACTACATAAATGTATATACACAGACAGACTGTAAAATGTGAAAGAGAGCACCTGAAGGTGGACCTACAACATTTATGTACATATGTCCTATGCACTCTGTGGCCCAGCCGCCTACCTCCCCGCAGGGGAGGCGAGCAGAGCGAGGTGCAGCGAGAAAAAAAGAGAAGACAAGAGAAGAGCAGGGAAAAGCAACCTTACCAACCAACATGCATCGATCGAAAATACCCACACTAGGAGCTTGTCCCAGCTATGCTGCTCCACCACCACCACCACCAGAATACGTCATCGCGGCGGCTTCTGCGGCGGTGTGGGGACAAGCGCTTGTCGCCCGGCGTGGGGACAAGCGCTTGTTGCTGGTGTAGTGACTACGAACCAAATACGCCATCCCCGGACTAGATCAGGCAGCTTCTCTGCCATCACGTCCCCTGAATGCCTCATATATCGAATGTTATATACTACAAAGTATATAATGTATATATGATGTATAGATGAAATCTATGAATGATGTAAAGAAACTAGAGCAACTGAAGGTGGACGTGTCCACCTGCCTGTCTGCGACCTGCCTCTAGACACACAACTAGGTAGATGAGCAGTTGGACTGGTCCGTTTGGACCGACAACCTGGCCTCACGGCCCCAACTACTTGTGCCATATGGTAAATTCTAGTACATTCTGTACTATGAATTGATCATATTATATACTACTTTAGTATATTCTATATATTCTATATATTATAGTTTACTATGTTATATATACTAATGTTGTATATATTATATTAATATAGATATACTTTAGTATATTATATTATATATTATATAGTTATACTTTAGTATATTCATATATATATAGTATATATAGTATACCACCACCACCAGAATACGTCATCGCTGGCGATGGCCGGGTGGTCGCGTGGTGCGACAAGCACTTGTCCCCACGCCGCCGCAGAAAAATAATATTGAAAAAAATAATATACCTTAAAATTTAAAGTAGAACAATTTATATAACAAAAGTTTAGTACACTTACTGAAAATTGTGTTTTCATTGAAATTAGTATTGTTAATATATTTATGAAATCATATAATTTTACTAACATTCTTATTATCAGATGGATCATAATAATATTGTAAAAATTTTTGTCTGTATTCTACAAAATTACAAAAAAAGAAAGAAATTCCAATTATAAATAATTTAATAACCAATAAATTATATATATAAAAAAGACACAATCATAAATTGCGAAATATTAAAGCAAAAAAAAAATAAACTGAATTTAATATGTAAACAATTTTGGACAATAATTGGCAAGTTAATGGTCAAAAAAATATATTATTTAGGTTAAAAGTACAATGAAAGTTTTGGCAATACACCTAATTCTGTTTTTGCGCGAACTTTTTTTACGCGCATTTGATTTAACGCGATTCCAAAAAATTTTCGTATTCTGTTTTTACGCGATTTGATTTGATTTAACGCGGTTTAATGACAAAAAATATTTAACAATTTTTAACAAAATTTAACAATATTTAACAGATTTAACAATTTTAATGACAAAAAATATGTATGTATATGTGTGCATGCTTTAACACGTTTGTAGAACGTGCATGCATGTGTTAAAACAGGCAAATCGTTGATACGAAAAATCTACGACACTCATATATAGGGGATTTCCAGTTATTTATTTCCAATAAATTTTTGTGAAAGTATAGTGCGGTTGAAAAGAATTATTATGAATTGTTTCTTTCCGTTATTTTTGGTTATTTTAAATAAAAAGTGTATATAAAGCACACGTAAGAACCATAAACTTGCATTATACTTAATTCACCTTATTTTAGCTGATACATATTTAAAATCTGGAACCAATCCCCTCCTTTTATATGGGTACGCTATCTTTTTTTACGCGATTTTTTTTTACGCGAGTTTTCGCGGAACGTATCTATCGCGTAAAAACAGAATTAGGTGTACATATACTAAGAATCTTTCAATTATATAATGAAAATTTATTGTTTGTAATTTTACTTTTTATTTTTGGTAAATAACTCTGAGTTAATATATTTATATATAAATGAAATTCGTATATAAATTGATTAAGTTAAAGGGAAAATATATTTTCGGAGAAGCAATAATAAAAAGATATATAAAAACTAGTAAGATTTTTAATCCACCTGCCGAGAATTTGTGGAAATTTTTTATATATATAGAAGAAGGAAAATTAAATCTTAAATTTATTCCCTATTATTTTTATCACATGCTTAACAATATATAGAAATGTGGAGTATAATATACAATAGTTTTAATTAATTATGCAATAAAATATATATAAATTAAAATTAAATTACAAAATTCACAAAAATATTCTGGTAATGTAAAAATTATTTAAAATATATGATAATGTAAGATTTTCTATCACATTTACTCATTTATACATAAAATTTACCTTCTGCTTTTTTTTTGTATTTATAATAAAACTATATTATAACTATAAGAATTTCGTATAATACCTTTAACACCCACAAATTGTACATAAATACAATCTATGAAATTAATGTTCTTAATTTCTTTATATTCTTCAAATTAAAACGACAATGGTTTCCAATAAAAATTAATTCCATATTGGAGAAACATTTGGTCCATGAAATTAATTTATGCTATATGTATATACAATTACCCTTCGGCATCTATAAAACACATTTTCGATTGTTATATTTTTTTTTTCTTAAATTACAATTTTATTCGTTAGCGCTTATTTTCCTTATGGATTTGAAATTTGTTATAAAAGGATATATACACAATCTTTGACTTATCATTAAACATATATAAAAATTCTTAACAATATTCCTCTGTTACTTGTATATATATTTTTCTTCCAACATTTTATCCCAATTCCTAATATATAACAAATAATATATAATTTATAATATATAAAATGGTTTGCTGATATGGACAAAATATTACTTTCGATTACCATAATTTTCCAATATCTATGCAGTCTGGCAATTACGTCATAATTAGCACCATTCGTCGCGTATAAAATTTACTATTCCTTATTATAAAAAAAGGACATTTCAATGAACGAGATGATATTATATAAAGAATTCCAATATAGAAACATTAATATGACCAATAATAATAATAAGATGGAAAAAAAATATTATATTTTACGATTTACTGTGAAACAATTAAATTCCTTTAGATTTATATATTGGATGAAATGGAGACTAATTGGATATAATATATCAAAAGTGAAATTGATATATTTTTAGGTATAACGATAAGAAAAAATAAATTATTCAGTTTTTCTTATTATTATTTTTATTTTCTTATATAAATTTGAATTAATTTTGTCGTTTTTTTTTTTTTAGTTTCCGTAAATTTAAGATGGTATTCAACAAAAATAGTGTAGAGAGATTCTTTGACAAGAGGGTGAGTAATGTATTCAAATAAAATGATAAAGGAATAGTGAGAGCTTTACTAATTACAGTACAGGTTATAGTATTCTTTGCTTGTTAATAAGTAATTCTAATAAAATATAGCTATGTACTTATAAATACTTAAGTTTCAGTTTTTTTTGTGGCCCCAATAAGTAAAATAATAATTTCATTTAACTTCTCAAAGTACAACAGTTCAGTGTGGCCCTAGCCTAAGGCCTACATCTATAGAGATTTTCTCTACATTCTCAAAGTTTCTTATTTTTGTCAAATATATTTTAATACATTTTCATAATATTTTAGAATATTATTGACTGTTAGATTATTAACTCATAGATGTACCACAAGATTAAATTTGGATGCAACGATATATCCTTAAATTCACTTCATTTATAATTAGAATATAATGACAATTCTTGAACATGAAACTTTTAAATTGACCACCACTAATATTCCACACGATTATTATCTATTTCTACTGTAGATTGAAAATGTCCTTACTTACATAGATTTTATTTTATAACGCATTGAATAAAGTATTATATACAAAGGATACGTACAATCTACAATGATTCTTTTCTGTTATAATAATTCTATGTTGGTGCAAAATTATTATACACAATAATTTGTATTATTATTATTATTTTTTTAAGAAAAATTATTATTAGTGTGGAAATTGTGAAAATATTTTACAAAAAAAAAAATTTATATATATAATATACTTATACATCCTTACATACTATTAATAAATTTATTTCTTTTTCATATTATATTTATTTTCATCTCGAAAAGTATAAAGATTCTCACGTCTATATATATATATGAACGAAAATAAGGACACGTTTTGATATTAGCTTATAATATTTTACATTATATATTTACGACTATACGTTATAGAATTTTTTTTTTTTTGGAAAATATTTAAGGGATATTACATATTATTATTATATTTTTTTTTATATATAGTTAAAAAAAATTATTACGTTCAAAATATAAGAGATAAGCCCTTGTGGTGGTCATCTCATACATTTAAACGATGCTATAACACATTGAAAATTAGAAAGATTGGCGCTTGAAAAATATTAGAATTTATTGCATATTGGGATAATAAAATATATAAAAAAAAAAAAACTTTCCAACTCTTGTTGTTTATTTATTTTTTTGGGACAAAATTTTCTGCTTTTTTTTTTTTTTTAAATCGTTTATAAGCCTTGGAATTTTTGCTAATGGACGTATACAATTTTTTGAAGGATTTTTCTGTTTTCTCTCGCTCTATCTATATATATGTATATAAAATATCATTCCTCTGGTAATATTTCTGTTACTATGCTTTTGTAGGGATAAATATATCCAAAAAAAAGAAAAAAAGGATAACGAATTTTATCTGATAAGACTTAGGATTTTATATATTTCTCGTTTTTTTTTTATAAGAGAGTGTAAATTGTAATGGAGGTGGATAGTATAATATGGGTGGTATGGTATGGTATATGGGCTTTCATACTGATGGAATTTTTGATTTATTTGTTTGCATGGAGTTTTAAAGGATTTTAAGCATTTTTAGAAGATTGGATATTTTTTTGTAATGATAAGCAGGAATATTATATTGCATATATGTATATATATAATTTAAAGTAATGTGGGAAATTGGATATAAAGATATAATTTTAAATTACAAAAAAAAAAAAAGAAAAATAATCAAAAACATTTTTTAATTTAAATATTTTATAGAAAAGTATGTATTAATATTATATACAAATAATATATATTTAATTCTTATATCTACTGGACGTATATATAGAAAATACATGATTATTCTTATATTTAAAAAAAAAATCTACTATTAACTTAATGGAATTTGAAATTAAGTAAAAATAATGGAGGTGTAATCCTTGATTTTTAGATTATATTTTTTCTATATATATATATATATATATTAAATAATTTAATTTTTATAAGCTTTTGAATAGTGAAATTGAAATGATAAGGAGTAAATAATAAATTTAATTTTGAATAAAATAATTTTTATATATTTTTACTATAAACATAAAATATAAATAAAATTATTATCTAGTCATTGATTATCATTTATCAATATATTTTATAATATTAATTTTGTTAAGTGAATTATTTTTTGATATATATACAACCAAAATTTAATTTAAAGTATTTTATACCCTTCTAATATATAAAATTATAATCATTAATTCGTTTAATAAATATTATTATGGTATCATAAATTTTACAAGAAAATTATTACTTACTTAAAGTTAGAAATAATCCTTCTTTTTTTTTGGAAAATATAAATTACTACTTTTACTGCCATAATATAATTTCTTTTGTGTTAATTATTAAAATCCCTTTTCTTTATATAGAAAAATCGTAAACTTTAAGCTAACTTACATATACCCATTTTTAAATATTTTGTAAATATAAAGTCAGTTTAGTATTTTAGAGATGATATAAATATATCTAAAAAAAAACTCAGCTGCTGTTATAACATTTCTACTTTTCTGCAAAACAAAATAAAAAAATATTTTTATAATTTTTATTTTTCTGACATTTCTCTGCAATACCAAAAAAAAAAAAAAACAGGATATTTTCCTTATACATATACATACGAAATAGTATCTACAAAAAACAAAGTTTTTTTTATACATTTTTCCTTGTTAAAAAAATATAAAATCAAGGAAATTTTACATATATAGAGGAAAAGTGCTCTGTATATTTCTCTTATGCTGTAAAAAAAAAATATTTTTTTTGTAACAAAGTTGAGGATTTTTTTTTTTGTTTTTGTCCCAGGTGCTAGAAGGTCTTAACTGCAAAGCCTTTTGAAACTCTATGGTTTGTTATATGAAACATAGAGAAATTCATATTATAAGTAAATATATATAGATATAAATTTGAATAAAATTTTCATTTAAAGAAATTAGTTTCTACATTTTTTTTTTATTTTCGTTACTAAATATCCTGGTTTCATTTTATTTTTTCGAGTAATCCTTAATATTTTTTTTTTTCATACATATAATTAGCATAAAGATTTATTTTTAATTAAAAAAAAATATTATACTTTCTTAGACTTTCGGCTAATGTTTATTTAATTTATTTAATTTAAAAAAATTAATGAAATTTTTTTGTTAATTGACAAATTTGTCTCGTAGATGAACCAATTAACTTATTATAACTTTATTTGAGGAAATTTCTAGATTTTGTATTATTTCTAGATTTGAAATTATAAGTTTTTGTAATAGGAATTTTTATCGACAGTTAATAATTTTTACAATTTGTTGTAAAAAATTATTAATCACCAATATTATTTCTTTCCTTGAACATTATAATGAAACTGATTCCAAAAAGTCTTTCTTTTTGCTAAATTGATAAGACGAAATTTTTGAAAAGGAACTAATTTCTCATTTAAATATTTCTTTACGCCATTTAAATTACAAAATTAATTTTCTCTGAAGTTTTTAAAAACTAATTCGTCAAAATATGAATGAATAACAAAAAACGAAATTAAAATAATTTCTTCAATATGATCAAAATGAATAAATTATTATTATTAGTTAAGTACTTTATAACATAATATTTATTCAAATTTATGTAAGCTTTCTTCTTGTGATGTTCATAATATTGTCTATCCTTTCATTTTCCTCATAGTCAAAGGACACCAACTACAAAATTCAGTTAATTTCACACAAATGTATAACAAAGACACTCAAATCTAAATATGTTTTAAAAAAAAAAGTCACATATGGTGGATGAACTTATATAAAAATCAGAATTTAAAGTAAACTCTACAAAAAAATTTTTTTTTGGTAATTATACGAAGGGAAAAAATTGTTTTCATTTTTATTTCATTTCTATATGTAATTTATCAAAGTGACTTAATTGAGGATTTTTATTTTTCCCATTTATGTTTGTGTCTTTTTTATATTTTATTATCATTTTAATTTACCCTTAAAACTAGAATGCGATTTTCATTTCTATATATTTATTTGTGTATCACTTTAAAAAAAATTCAGTAATAACGTTTTTTCTCTCTCAAATATTATTCTATTTATAAATGTATCCTTGGAAAAAACGAATATAAATTATACACCTGATGATAAGGATGAGGGTAATTTTACTGATTTTCAAACTTCATATACATTGTACATATATATTTTCGTTAATGTAAACAAACTTTTAGCCACAAAAAAATAATAATTTCAACTCATTTAATAACAATAAATTATTATAAAGATATGCGATTCAAATTGTAAATTTATTACCATTTAAAATGGCATTCGACAGGTTTTTATTTGAAAAAAAAATTTTTTGTATACTGTAATTTTGTCTGGAAATAAATATTTAGGATACTTAAAAAAAAAAGGTAATCAATAAATGAAAATACTAGATTATTATTAAAGTACTTAGTGTGGAATTTTATATTTTACAAAATAAATATCATTTAAATTATTTAAGGGGTTCAACACGTATATGAATAATTCGATGTAGTCCTTAAGGGAATAAGGACAATAACAATATAAATATTAAAAAACAATATTAAATTAAATTAACTTTTTTTTTTAAATAATTTTGATTACATTATATCAATTTTTAATAAATATCTAGAATAGATAGATAGATTAATAGATTAATAATTATTACTAAATAGATTAATTTGGTATACAAAATTTTACCTTAAATGATTTAAACATTCCATTCTTAAAATTCTTAATAATAATAATTTAAAAAAAAATGTGTAAGTAATTTACCTCTTAACAAAATATTTATTATGCTGAAGGAAATTATGATTCGATCAATGATATCATTTGAAAAATTATAAATGTCTCGACATTGTAAATAAAAAATAAAATAATAAGTTTTTTTTTGTTATCAAATTGCAACCCAAAATTACAATTTAATGTTTTAATGATAAAGTAAATTTTTAATATATTTTTAATATTACAAAACAAATCAGTAAAACTAATATATAAAATTTATATAATTATATAAGATTATTAAAATAATATAAAATTTATATAATTATATAAGATTATTAAAATTAATATATAACTTTTCCAATTCCATTTCCCCTTAATACTGAATAATTTTTTGAAATATTTCCATATTTAAAGCCAATTATGATAAATGCATCTAATTACAGGCATAAAATAACATTTTAATGGTTTCTAATTAATTAAAAATAAAAAAATTATTTCATACATAAAAAGTTATATTAACCAACAGCAAAAAAAAAAACTGTGAAGAAAATTTTCTGTTTAGCAGAAAGAAATTTTCTGTTTAGCAGAAAGAAATTTTCTTATAAATTCGTATCGCGTCTTAAATAATTTTTTTTTTATTATTTATTTTTAAATTATCTTAAGTTAAAAGATGGTGAGATCTTTCACTGTTTTTCCTTCATTTTTAAAAATTAATATTAGAATTCAGGAAAACTTCAGAAACAGGAGAAAATAGGGAAAAAAAAATTATAATAAACAAAAAACGACTTATAAAAAATTAAAAATGATGTACCGGAACGAGTTTCATAAGACATTTTACATAATATAAATTAAAATTATCAAGCAAGGACATTACTTTAAGATTCGAATGTGATAATGGGTGAACCTCTCCATTGTCGGGTCTTTAATTTATATGAATGTAAAATATACTGTTGGTTTAGTATAGTCATAAAGATCTGAATTGATCAAGGATGTTGGTACTTTAATAGATACAGATTGAAACGATTTATTTGAAAGTCAAATGTAGATTGTCAAAGGAGTTCAATGATCCGTACGTAACATGATGTCATGTTTTGCTCGCTGGTTCGTCCAATTCTAGAATTCAGCGGTGTTATTTGGTCGCCTATGTATGATGTAGATCATGGAATCTGTTAACACCTTTATCACAGGTGCTTCGTAAATTCTACGAAGCTGATGTATCCAAATTATCCTTTAAGAATAGGATATTAGGAAAAGTGGACTACCATACGATTATTTTTAAATTATTCTTAAGTATATTGTTCTTACCTATTAATCTTATGAAATGTTGTCTAAGTTGTTGCTACAAAATAAATACAAATTTAATACAATTGGAAACTAAATATTTTATTTATAAACACACACTCATACACAAATTATATATATATACATATATATATGTACATCTCTGAAATCATGATATACATTTATAATAAAAAAAAATATTAAAGGAGTAAAGCTGGAAGTCCGCAATCATTATCAGGGAGAGTCGCTTTCATTAAAAAATGCTTAATGACAAAAAATTTCGCGTGTTTTATTTTAATGAGCTGCCGACAGAGGGTGGTATTTTTTTTTTTTTTAGCTTTTGCCTTTCTTATCATGTTTTTCATTTTTTATGATTGCATTTTTGGTTGTATTTTTTTTTTCATTAGTCCTTTTGTCCTTTCTAATCATTTTTCTTTACTTTTCTCTCTTTTGCCGATGAAAAGGCTTGCTTTTTTTTTTGTTTGAAACTTAACTTCCTGATATCCTGAGAAAAATAATATTTTTTGACTGGGGTAGTAAATTTTTGTTATGCGTACGACATTTTTTTTTTTTGCCTTAACAAGATTTAAATGATTTTCTTATGCTCAATGGATAAAATAATAATAAAATAAAAAAAACAAAATTTAAACAATGAAAAAAAAAATCTTTTCATTAACTCAAAAGGAAATTAAATTTCTGCATCCTTTTATACGGTATTTTTTCTTAATCATAACGACGACGTAATTTTAACATTTTTTTTAAGAAAAATTATTATGTTTATTTTTCTATAATACATTTTTTTTTTAAAACAAAAAAATTTTGTGACAATAATAAAGGACTTCTTCCGGACCCGAAAAAAAAGAAACAAATATCGCGATGATCATGATCTGAAAATTAAATAAGAAAAATAAAAAATTAATTTATTGTGATAAAAAAAATGGTTTTTCCTACTTAACAAAAAAAAATTATTTATGGTATTTATAATCAACAATTATTTAGTAAGGACGGAAAATTATGTATACGTCCTTATAATTTGTTTCAGAACAACAGCAAAAAACAAAAATTAAAGAAAAAAAAAACAATGTAAATTTAACCGAAATATTTTTTTTTTGTCCTAAACTTTATTTTCCTGATTTACGAATTATAATTGCATAACTAACTTTAATTAGTTCATTTACATTCTATAAACGAATAAATTAGTTGAAAGGACATTTAACGGAATATATGTATACTATACAAGTATAATGTAGTATACATATATTTTCGATTACTTATGGTTATGTGGGGGATATTAAGTATATGTATATTATTTCATGATAGTTATATATATATATAGTTACAATATAAGGAAAATGTCGTGTTTCTAGAATATGAAATTAGCCTGGTAAGGTGTTGTAAAACCAATTGGACCGGAATATTAAACACATTCCCCAAATTTACCTCAACCTTATACAAAATAAAGTATAAATTTATACTCCCAAATTTTACCAAAAAAAAAATTAAGCATTTATAAAGGATGTACATTTATAATTCGAAATCATGTCTTATTTAAAACATATAGTTTTTTGGTACATGATATAGTCTCTTTACAATAACAAATTAATATGTAAAATGACATGTAATTTTTTTTTCCTTTCCTAATGGGTTAAATATTGATAAACCAAAATAAACGTCTTATATATTTTCTAACTTATATCTTAAGAATTTAGTGTATTAAATTAAATAATAAAATTGATTATGTTCATTAAATAATCAAATTTATTATATAATTATAATTAAAAAAAAATATGATAAAATTTATAAGTTTACAATAAGATGATGAAATCCCAAAACATTGGATATTTATAGGTTTATGAGTATATAGTTAGAATGAATTTTAAAACTATAATTCTCCCTCCCTAAGGAAATTATTCTAAGAAATAAATTTTCGTATATCAACTGTCACAAAGCAAATTTTGAAAAAAAATTTTTAAAATAATTAATTGTTTGTTTTAATTGTGAAATTTATAGATTTACCTATACACAATTATATAAAATTGTATTTATAAGTGTTAATCATTACGACACTTTTTACTAAATAACTAAACAGAAGTAATACATAAATATGTTATCCATATGATAAATTGGGTCTTCTTAATTATTCCCCAAACTGTCGTATATGGGCATTTTACCCTATCAATTCTATAAAGATATTTAATTACATTATACGTTATATAATGTATAATAAGAAATTTAACTCAATTTAATAATGTAATATAAAATTCCTTCTCTTCTTACTCGTTAAAATATATATTACAGAAAATATATGGGGGTTTAATTATTTTCACTCTTACATTTTCTTACATATAGTATACATATTTATGGTGTAAACTTTTAACCTCAAACATACAACGACCAAAACAGAAACCTTTGGACAACATATATATTAAATATAGTCAAGTTCATTTTTGAGGCTATTTTGAATGTCTTCTCTATATAATTTATTTATGTATATTATGTGCTTTTGAATATTTAGTAACCAAAAGAAAATTTCATTTTAAGACATTATAAATACATCTTTCTTTACTCTCAATTAACATCCTAACTAACTACCAATATTATATATGTTAATATTAAGAATATTGTAAGGACATGGTAAATTAGAGTCACAAAAAGGACATTTTTAGTTTTTATTCTCTTTAAATATATATATATATATATAACTTAAATATGTATAGGCAAGTTTTCTTAAGATCATAAATTATGAATCGTGTATTCTATTTCTATCGGTCCTATAATATACCCGAAAAAAATTGTAATATTGCAAAAACATTTTTAGTAGCTTTTATTAGAGCAGTAAAATCATATTAAAATTAAAATAAAAAGAAAATTATATTATATTACATATTTTATTAATTAATCAAATATGTATATACAATTATAAATTAATATATTTCTTTCATAATTTCTCTTAACTTATTACTTGATGGTACATTATGTATGTTTAATTTTCCATTATCAATTTTGTGTGATCAATAAACTACATAAAAAATAATATACTATGTACATATTAACAATTTTTAAAATCTCAAAATTTTAATTATACTAAAGTAAATTTTAATTATATTTTAGAAATTCATAATATCGAGAATTTACTATTTTCCTATAATTTAATATAATATTTTTTCTATATTTTCTTTAAGGGTGTTTGTTTTACAAGAAAAATATATTAATTTGACCATATAGTAAATAGTATCGTAGTCATTTAATTGAGTTACATACTCGTATATATTACATTACTTAATTGGAAGCTAATGTCAAATACGCATTTTAACCAATAAATTTTAATTTTGTGGTAGAAAATAAAAGACACAAATAAATTAATACAACAATTTTTATAAATATTGAAATAAAATATTACTTTTAATCTATCTAAACAATTTATATACATAAAAAAAATCGTTGAATGTGACTTTATAGGTATACATACTAGAAATTTGCTACTAGAAAAATATTATTTGGTTGTTAAATAGACATAAATTAATCCAAAAATTTACCTAATAAAATACTTAAATCAGTTTTTTCTTATTAATAAAATTGATAAGTCATTTTATTAATTTTACCATAAAAACTAAAATTTAAAATAATTATATGTAGTATATGTATAAAAACCATGATTTAGATATAAGTAATGAGATTTTAATTTACCAAATTTATTTATTTTAAATACAAGACAAATTAAAGAACATAAAAGCTACTTTAGTAGACCACCAATTGATATATATTGTATATTCTCTATTAGTAGTGATACGAAACTGCATTATATCTGGACATTGTATTTGTTTCGATGTTATACTGCTTTTTGCATATTTTCAGGAGTTTTGAGTTTTTTCGGATTTTGTAGTTATTTAAAAATGAGAAAACATAAATTCATATTCTTAATGTTCTGTATTTTGATTTTTTTTTAAAGTGTCCACGATCCAATTCCCCATTCCTGCCTTAATTATAATATTTATTACATTATTACATAGTATATTTACTTTTTCCAATTCATATAGGGATGTTTTTCCCTTCAATACAAATTCATTTAAATTTATTAATGTTCAAAACTTTTGGTAGGCGGAAATAACATCTTTGATCCAAATATTTCTTACTTTTTATTATCATTTTTTTCTACTTATTTCCCTTTATTTATTTCATTTAGTCGAAGGTGACTGACGAGACGACTATAGGATGTAAATAAAATTACTGAGGATAATACAAGATATTTGAACATCAATTTAAACACTATACCTTTCTTTGTGTTCTGGATAAATTATAAATTATAATGCTCCAGAGGGTGTACCAAGGTGTGTATATTTAGTTGTTATTGTGGAAAAAATTGATTTTAAATGTAAATTAAGAAATTAATCAAAATGAAAAAAATATTTTCATGAAATTTCAATTAACAATTTTCTTATTATAATTATTAATATGTATTTAGAATAAGATTATTTTGAATTAAAATTTATAAATTAATTATATTTTTAAAGAAAATTTATTATTATTTTATCCATTTTTAAATTCTAGGCGATTTTTGTAGTTACAAGGTTTTGCTGCAAATAAGATGATTTAAGAACATAATATTATTTAATCTTTAATAAAGCAATTGACAAAAAATAGTCATCACTTAATTTATTAAAAAAATCTTAAAAAATATCTACATTGATTTTTGTTTTGAAAACATAATGAATTTTTTTTGCATACTTTTAGGCGATTGAAAAATAATATAGAATTTTATATCATCGCAAATGAGAAATATAGCTGGACGAAAGAATTATAATTAAACTTATATTATAATTAATTATTTCATTTTTGTATTTAATATATTTTTGTATTTAATAATTACAGCACACATAATTTCCTCATACATAAATATATTAAAAAGGGAAATAAAATATTTATCAAATAATTTTGCGCAGTTGAAACAGTTGAATTATAAAGAATTGGTATTCAAAATTTTTTTTATCAAATATTGGAAACAATTTCAAATTGTCTTAATCAATTTCATAATTTATAGAAATTGTAATTAATAATAAAGATTAATGAAAAGTAATTAATATTTATTTATATACTAACCTTTGGTTTCTTAAATTAGGAAACTTAACTGTTGCTAATTAGCAATTCTAATTCAGAAATGTATCAATAATTCTCTAAACACAGATATATTTAATATTAAAAACATTTATTGATACATTTCGCATTTATTGATATAATTACGTTCAACATTTTAAAAGCAATGCTATGACTCCAAATGAAATGATTATTGTAAGTATAATTATGAAATTTGTTAATTTTTATTATTCTTTGAATTTAAATAATTTATGTATAATTCTTCGATAAAATTTAAATACAATTTCACATGCAGCTTTTGATAATAACATTGCATCATTATATTGTGCTAAATTAAATTTACCATTTGTATTAACAGCAACTAAATTCTTTTCTATACTATCAAAAACAAATGTAAAATCAGCTATACAATCAACAGCTTGTTTTGAATCAGGATCAAGTATTAATACATTGTCTTTATCTACAATACAATGAATTGCAGCAACTGTAAATTTCATTGCGATTCCACCAATTAAAAGTGCTAAACAAGCAGCATTTACAGCACAAGCTTCGATCTAACAAAAAAAAATTATTTTATTTTTAAATTTTAATTAAAAAAATTTTACCCCGCAACAATTTTCCATTTCTTGTAATTGAATTGTTATTGCTGTTCTAGGATGTAAAGCAGTTAATAAAGCAGTTTCACATGTATTCTTAATTATTGATTCTCTAAAACGATCCTTAACAGTTGGAAGACCACTTTTAGGTCGATAAGTTACTTCTACTGCGGCATTATGAATTTTTAAATTATGCATTCGTACTTCAATTGGTCCATACATTGATGCTAGTACAGCAGTACTACCTTTAAAATATAAACTTTTTTCAAAATTCTTAACAGAAAAGAATGTTTACCTTGGGTGAGAAATGCCGAACCATCAGAACGTGTTAATGGATTTAATTCACAATTAATTTGCCGTAATTTAATATCACTCGATATATCTTCTTCGTTTTCACTTACATTATTATCTACAATCATGTTTATATTACTTTATTTATTACTTTTTGAAATTTAACATTTATTAATTTATTTATATAAAATACATTTGTCGCTTAACATAACGAAAACAACGAACATAACACGTTTTATTGTTTAAATGTCACTTTCGATATTTATAATTTCACCACGGTAGGCGTCAAACATAGTTGAGACTGTCTAAACTAAATATGGTCCATAAATGGAAAGTGCTATGGAAATGGAAATGAAAAACATAAAGAACTGACGCCAAAGTAATTTTAATATTTGGTGATTGGGCTAGATTAGCGCATATTCAAACCTTACATGCTTTGATTATGGACATCTTTATGGTGAATAAAATATTTCCCACGAACCTAAACAGATGATCATAAATCTGACATTTTAATAATAAAGAAAAATTCGCCATTTTTTATAAACTCAAAAATTTCTTCAAACAAAGTTTGCCTCCATCCGAATTTTATAGCCTTTGATTCTTGATTCATATTAATAACAAAATTAGAAAAAATGTCGATGTCGATTTCTTTTGCAGACACAGTAAGTAGCCAATATAAAATTACATATAAAATAATAATTTTTTAATTTTATAGGATGATAGTGAATATGAAATTATGAATATAATTGAAGAGGCTGAAAAAATAATTGCTGAAAATCGGAGAGGAAGAGCTTCAACTAATGTTGTGGTAGATGATAACCAAAGACAAATAGGTTAATTTTAGTAAAATAATATGTGTTTCACTACTATAATTCATTTTTCATGTTTCCACTACTTTTTCCTATATACATTTATTTGGTTTACAAGATTCTAAAATAATTTATTTTCAGAATTACAAAGTATTCGTGATGATTTAAATAATTTTTTATCACCATCATTGCCAGTAGATAACGATGTAATTAATAATATAATACAAGAACACGCAGAATCACCCACATCTCCTGAATCACTATCAATATCAACTACATCTTCAAATATATCCAGTACAAATGAAGACATAGTATTAATTAGTGATAGTAGTACTTCTGACATACCTATAATTGATCTATGCACACCAAATAATAGACGAAGATGTAGGCGACAGAACCGTAGTATTGAAACTGCTGATATAATTGAAATCGACGATTATCAACCATACAATAAAAGAGCCTCATTAGATGTAAAACCACCAATCAATTGTAACAAATTAAATACACCACAAAATACTGATACAAATATTGATTGCAATAAAAATATAATTATTTGTCCTATTTGTCTTGAATCAACTGTAAATCGTCAACCAAAATCAACTAAATGTGGTCATGTATATTGTAACGAGTGTATAAGACATTCACTTAAAATATCTAAAAAATGTCCGCTATGTAAAAAACCATGTACTGAAAAACATCTTATTACATTATACTTATAAGATTTTGGTTTAAGAATTAAATAATCCATAATTTGTATTAAATTCTTTTTAAAAGACTTCATTCTCATTTACATTATTAATTGAATGATAATTTATATTTTTTTTAATAACTTATGTATTCGAATATAATTTGTGTAAATACCGTCTGGTCTACTATAAATATTATTTATTTTTTTAATAAACTTTTCATTATCGAATTAATATCAATATGTGTTTTTCATGAACAAGTTGGTACAAAATCTGCATGGAAGTACAACTTGAAATTTATCCATCAAAATATCCTTTTCATTTAATTTTTTATTTTATTTTGCCATGAATGAAACCTTATGAATGTAATTTATTTGTTTTCTTACATCACAAATTTATACATATAATATAAAAATATGTTTGTAATGCAAACTACGAATCTTTTTCTTTCTACTTCTTATTTGAAAAAGATCTTGATTTCTACTTTTTGAATTTAATATTCAATTGACATATAAAAAAAAATTTTTTGAACTATAAAAATGACATACATACATATAATTAATAATTATAGTTTGGCTTATTAATTAAATAAAATACAAATAAAAAAAAATTAAAAAAAATTATAGTTTTTTTGCTAAATTATGAATCTTATATTTAGAAGTAATTTTTGTACCTATTTTCTTGCAAATTCCATACCAAATATATAATGAAATTTTATATTTTTGTAGAATTCCAAAATATTTTGAATGAGCTGGATAATTTCTTAGCACCCCTTCCATTACCAGTAAATAACGATATTATTTATGATGTATCATTAGCAGAATCACCACCAACTACTTTTGAAACAATATCAACTAATTCTTCAAATATATCAAGTACAAATGACGACATATTCGTAATTGGCGATAATAGTACTTCTTTACATATAGTTGACCTATTATGTGCATCAAATAATAGGCAACGAAAAAGAAGACATCATTTTAATAGTGATGATGATATAATTGAAATGAATGATTATCAACCCAAAAAAAAAATAATTAAAATACAATCATCAAAAATTGTTAAAAAATCTTTACTATCGCCAAAATATATTAAAAAATCTTCACTATTACAAAAAAATATTGATAAAAAAAATGATTATAATAAAAATATAATTGCGTGTCCAATTTGTCTTGAATCAACAGTAAATCGTCAACCAAAATCAACAAGATGTGGTCATATATATTGTTCTGAGTGTATAAAAAATTCTCTGCAAATATCTAAAAAATGTCCAATATGTCAAAGACCATGTTCGAAAAGGAAACTTATTGCATTATATTTTTAAGTTTTTTTCATTTTACTCTATTAAATAAAAAATAATTTGTGTTCAAATATTAATTCATGTAAATATCTTATGGTCTAATATTAATATTATTTATATTGTATTTTATTATTATAATTTTTTGTATTTAACAGTTTGTCTATTTAATGATCTTATTATTTGTATATTTCGTAGGTCAATCTTAAAGAGTATACTCTAAGGGTAAGAGTTCAATAAGTTATCGTCTTCACAAGCATTTAATATTATTCGTTGAATTTGATTTTCTAGTCGTTTTCTTCTTGATGTAGATAATTGTCTTAATCTATCAGCAATAAAATCGCCAAAAATTTGTGCCGAATCCGGTTGATTATCAACAACTTTAATAAGTTTATCCATAAGAATATTCCTTGTAATCTTAGTCTTTTTATTTTTATTTTTTATTACTCTTCCTTGGTGAATCTTTTCAATCTCAAGATTAATAGTGGTTTCATGTATTTTTGGTTCGTGACTTCCAATCTCAATTATAGGATTATTAATATTAGTGTCGGAATTAGCATAATCATCCAATATCGATACGAAATGATCTGTTGATTTTGAAAGACTATTATCATTTTCCTGTATGAAAAAATTATATTGCAATTATTAGAATATATAATTTAATTAATATACTTAATCTTTAATCACATAAATTAACTTAAAAATAGTATTAATATAACTAGTTAAAAAAGAATTGCAAAATATAAAAAAAAAACCATTTTTTAGTATATATACCTATTTAAATATAATAAGATTTATTTGATTATTAGAAAGTTTATAACAAAATATTTAAAAGTAATTTTATATATCTTTCGTTAATGTCTCTATTCCGTAGTTTCATTTTCCTCGTCTGAATTTACTGTTTCCCAACTTTCTTGACTTGCCACTTCATCATACTCGTCGTCGTCATCATCATCACCGTCATCTTCTTCAAAATCTGCAGCCTAAAACAAATAGTTTTTAATATTATTTAATGTTACCATTACAACAACTCACCATTTGTCCGGTTTGAATATTTATTTCAATTTGTAACCGTATATCCATAACCATAAAAACAGCTGTTACCAATATAGGTAATGTAATACGACATTTATAAGCTAAATTTGTTAAAAATAAAAACGCTTCACCAAATTGTGAGTCCATTGTGTAATAATATTGTGTAAAGTTAATGCTTAATATAAACTATATTTTATAATCGTTTTTTTTCAATATTTTTTTCGTTTTATATATGTATCAAAATTATGAATTATTTTATCGACTTGCTGATTCCGTTTCACTAGCTGAATCTTCTTCAGATTTAGCTAACTGATCGTGTTTAACAATATGTACAGTTTCACCTAATGTTAATGGTTGAACTGGACAAATTTGACGATATATATCATGTACAGTTGAATCACCCGTAATTAGAGATGCATCCAAAGCTATTGTATCATTACTTCTATCTAAATTAATAGATTCGTTTAGTAAATTTCTTAAACACTCTTCACGTTTTTCTGTTAATTGTTTCACAATATTTGGTGTTTTCTTTAATTTCTGCAGTTTTTTCTCTTTTAAAAGCAAAAAAAGAAGTCAGTATGAATGCAAATGTTAAAAAAAAAAAAATTATACCTAGTGATTCTAGATATATTTTTGAATCTGGAAGCGCCGATATTACTGGAGAAAGACAATGCGTAATATGTTGAATATTTGAAAAATTATCTTCAAATCCTAATTGTAACTGATTTTCGTTTGTATTTTCGTTTATTATTTCTTGATTTTTACATTTCCAAGGGTCCGTCATTGTTTTCCTATTGACACTGACAGAAATAATATTTACACGAAACGTAGTTTTCTCGAAACATTCATTTCGAGACTCTAATAAACCCAAATAATTTCCCATTTTCAAATTCACCACCGTACCGACTCGAACTCACCATGTGTAATTATTTTCCTATTGGTGAGGTGAATTTTAATTAAGTTGTCTTGTGGGGAGACCCATATAAATATGCATTCAAAAATATATAAATATTTTTGAATATATATTTATTGTACTATTTCGGAATTTTTTTTAACAGCATGAAAAAAAAACCACAAGCACACCGCATTCCTTCATTTAAAAATTCGAAATATTGTTAATTTAATATATTCCAAATTTACTACAATATTATGTTCCAGCTAATCTAATACTATCTAATACAATTATATTTTTTAGCTATATTATTTATTATAATTTTGTATATACTATAAAACATTTTATTATACATAAACTATCACAATTATTACATTGCAATTTTATCTTAAAATATAATCATTTGGATAATCCATAATAGCAGGAAACTTATTTTTAACATCAGGTTCAATATGATCCAATCTATTTGGTACTTTACGTTGTTGACGAATTTGATTTGTAACATTTTGTAATATATTTTCTTCAACCTTGTCATCTGAATATAAATGTAATCTTTGCATTGTATAACGTCTTTGTAAATTTCCCTGCATTGCATTATAAATAGCTTTTTTCATAATCATTGTAGGATCTTTTTCATGTAACTGCCATGCTAATGTCCAACTAGCACCACCTGGATATCCAGTATGATGGAAATAAACTCTTTTTGTCCATTCATCACCTGGCAAAGCTATTTCATTTGTATTGATTAAAACAACATGATCTCCACAATCATCTATTTATTATATAAATGAAAATATTTTAATAATAATTAAAAACCTAAACTAGAATATTACTTACTCATTGGATGATATATTGGTTTATTAAGTCCCATCAGATAAAGTTTTATTAGTTTCGCTGAATCGAAAGGATTTTGCCATTTGCAATCATATATGTGCCATGTTCGTGCAAAAGTTGCCCATTGCTTTAAATTAAACATACGACAATTTTGATTCTTTTTTAAATTAAAATATCACATATTTACCTGTACCCTTCTTGTTAATGACATTGAATAAATTACTTTAAGTTTTAATTTTTGCAAAACTACAATATTTCACTGTTTTCAGGATTTTCTTTATATCACAATATGCTAGACATATGGGAAAAGAGAAAATAAAAATACATGACAGATGACAATTGAACAATTGCCAATTGCCTTGTTTTTGTTTCTATTACCTAGTTTCCATGTACTGAGTTGAGTTAGGTTGAGTTGAAATGGGGTTGAAATGGAACCATCAATTATTCGTTCCATTCCAACTCAACTCAACTCAACCACTGTTTCCATGCACGCTAACTCGAGTTCAACTCGAGTTGAACTCGTCATGGAAACAAGGTACATGTTCTGAGTTCCGAGTTGAGTTGGGATTGAGTTGAAATGGTTTAGAAATGGAACGATCAATTATTCGTCCCATTTCAAGTTTCAACTCAATCTACAATCTGCCAGTTAACACAAGTAAAGTATGCAATGCATGCAGCACTTTTTTCTCTTCGTTTCATTCATACCATCTAAGAATTCCAAAAAAAAAAAATTTTTTGAATTCTTAGACCTCTACCTAAACACTGACGTATGGCGTAAGCGTACACAAAAAAATTGTATACACAAAAAATATACACAAAAATTGATCTAGATAAAAAAAAAAGATTGATTTTTTAAAAAAAAAATTGATTTTTTTGTCCAATCGAAATCCACATAAGTATCAAGGTGACGATTTGTAAAAAAAATTTACATTCATGAAAATATGTTCGTATAACCGACGTTCATGTTTTACTTTTTATGTCTCTTTCTTTCACATTAATTAAAAAGGAATGCACGAAAACATGAACGAAAAAAGGCTTGTGTAAAAGGGGTCCAGTATTTTTAAACACGATTTTTTCTTTCTATAATTTTGATGTGTGTCAAATAATATTCCAATCATATGCGAAAAAAAATTTGTAAAGTGTAGTTCATATAAATATTAATTTACATTTAATTAGCTTTAACCTATTCATATACCTCTTTTTCTATATTAATCTTCCTTTTTCGGACGTGAGTTGCATCTTCTAAAAATTTTAATTGTTCATAGAAGAACCAATTTTTCACTTCTTCTGTACCACCATCCATTTTTTTATATTTATCTAGCAGTTTCTTTTCATTCGAGTACTGGCTTCTTAAATTTTTAATTTTTCTCCTGATGTCATCCGAAGAAACTTGAAATTTCTCTAAATTCTCCGAAATCTGTCTTATTGAGCTTTCCCTTTTATTTCTGTTGTAATAATCTTTATGTTTGCAATTGTATAAATTTTCCATCTGACCATACATCGAAATTAGCTGCTCCACTGCTTCCTTACACCACTTGCTTGCCATTGTTCAATTAAAACTAACAATTATGGAAAAAATTATAGTAATTTAACTTTATTCTTGATACAAAAATATTTCATAAATTTACATGTATAATTACTTCGAATATTTCTGGTAAAATTTAAAAAAATTACACTTTTAACCTTACACAGTAAGTTTTGTCACTCAATGTTTTTTTAATTTTTGTACTTTAAATATGACTTCTTTTATGTTTAATGTTTGTTTATTATTTTTCAGCTGTTCGCTTGTCATGTTTTGTATATATGACAGCTGTCAAAATTATAATCAACAAGAATTTAACGTTCGAGTTTTAGTGCTAAATTTAGTGCTATAAATATACAATGTAAGTCGGCTCATAGAGGAGTTTCATGTATTTTTCCCGGAAAAAATCGAGTATCGAATTCAACTATCTTTAAATGGTTTCGTAAAGTTTGGTCCGCTCCGCATCGAATTTTTGTTTTCACCTTCACTGTCAGTCTACCTACAGTACAGTAAAAAAAATAATCGACGAAAACAAAGTTTACAAATACAAATTGGATATTAAATAAAATATGCCTCGTTCATCGTATCACCGAAGGCATCGACAACGTTCAACTTCGAAATCATCAAACGATGACAAGGATGATTATTACAGAGATAGAAATAAAAAAAAATCTGATTCATCATATTATTCGCGTAGTACAAGCCGAAAAAAATCTGAAAGTAGAAGTCAAAGTCACAAAAAGAGAAGTAGACGTAGTCCCAGTACAACGGATTCGTCATCAAGCACAAATAGCAGTTCAAAATCATCACGTAAAAGTACAGTTGAACCAACCAAACAAAAGGAATCAATTAATTTAAATTTATTGGATGGTCAAATCAATTCACAGACATTAATTGATTTAGATGATAATAATTTTCAACAAAAGGCATTTACAAGTAGCAAACCACTACCACAAAAAGTTATTATAGATTTGCAAAAGGATATAATTACTGTACCACCAATGGAATGTCATGCCGAAGATGATTCTATTTTTCATCCAAGTGTACGGAATTTTGACTTTTCAAATTTAATGAAATTTTTTTACTAAAAATTTAATTTATTTAACATTTTAGTTCCTCGGTGATGAAACAAAAAAAATGGAAAAATGGATTCGAAAACTTTATAACTATCGACAAAGATTTTTAAATGAATAAAAACTTGTTTTTTTAATTACTTTCTATATATATAATTGAATAAAAAAATCTACACGAAATTATTATTAAAATATATCAGATCCTGTTTTTCTTGCCTTTATCCATGCTTCTTGCGGTGTTAAAACTTCATTTTCTGATGGTTGTAATGGTGTACCATCATCCATAAGTTTACCTTCTTTAAAATCTTCTACAATTTTTTCTGAATAGACTGCTTTAAATAAATCTAAACTAGTGAATTCAGGTTGATGAATATCAGGTGCACGATATGAAACATATGGTTTAAGTTCACAATTTTTTAAATCTGGTACTATTAATTGTGGAATTTTTTCTGGTATTTCTACAAATTTTCCATCAATTACAAGTCCTGTGTCTCTAACACCGCGCTTATTAATTGGAATTTTCGGATGGGGACTTATTGCCTGCATTTCTTTAAATATTCGGGTACCACGTTTGTTTATTACAGGAAATTTACGAAAATTTCGTTTCCCTTGTAGAATTATTGTAGTAGATATCGCACGATATGTTGTTTTAACAACTGGTATAAGTAGAAATTTAGTAGTTTTTTCCATAATAATATATAACAAAGCTACTTATTTATTAATGAAAAATTTATTTTTTTTAATTTAATAAAGCTAAGAATATTTCTCATTGACAGTAGTAATCAGCTGATTATTTTACATATTCAATAAAATAATCATGTTGCTCTGTTTATACGGTAGAATTTTTTTTGTAATGCACTTATTTCTTATAATGGATTAATTGTGAATATAAACCAATATTTTACTCTATAATTGTAATTAAAACTTTTAAAAATGAGTGAAACAAGAAAACTGAAGGAGGCAGCCAACAACTACTGCAAGTTCAGTGGACAGTTTTTGAAATACTTTGTTGTGGCTAAGTAGCTGTCATGTAAATTCTTTGTCGCCGCGAAAGTGTTAATAAAAATAGCCACATGAGTTTTAATTGTCGTCATTAGTACCATTTACACGATCAAATAAAATCAATATTTTATTTGATGAAAAAAGCTGTCAAATGAAGCTGTCAAACATTTTGCATTTACACTATCAAATAAAATCAAAATTTTATTTGATGAAAAATCTGTCAAAATACAAGCGAAAAGCATTTACACGATCAAATCTATTTGACGTGACGTCATATTTGACAAATTTATTTGAAATAAACAAAATATATTTTGATTTGAGATTTTATTTGACAGGATATTGGATGGACCATTTACACGCTCAAATTTATTTGATGGATGAGTCATTCAAATAAAATATTGATTTTATTTGATCGTGTAAATGCTACTATTGGCATACATGTTTCCCGGGAATTAAATATATAGAAATTTATGGCTTAATAATTTTGTAAGGATTTAGATAGAACAATAATTTTCTTATTTTCTATAAAGTGAAATTGCTGTAAACTGTGAAATTGCTTATACTTACATTTTCAACACTTGTTATATTTCTTGATCTTGATACAATAGAATAATCCAAAAATTTCATATGATCATAATAGAATAAAATTGGTACATAAACATCTTCACCAAATTCAGTTTTTTTGGATTCATCTACTCTTTTCTTTTGGGCATTATATGCTGATCGTAGTGATTTTATTTTTCTTTTAATAATATCAACATTTGTTTCCATTTCATTTGCAATTTCGATCCATCCTTTTTGCTTTAAATCAAGTCTGCTATATAATTTAGAATTAATGTTCCAAAGTGCTTCATTGTTCTCATATAAACGAATTAATTTAATAATTTCATCTTTGGTAAATCGATTTTTTTCCATTCTTATTTATTTATTATTATATTTATCAATTTTTTATAACATATGTATGTAAATATATTGTAAAATCTACCACTGTCAAAATATGTTTACAAATATAAAAATATATTAAACAAAAAGGTATAACAAAAGTCAAAACATGAGGTTTAGTGTTACCATTTGCAAATTTACAAAACTATTCTCGTCGGATAATCGTTTATAAATAGTCGATTTTGTAATCGATAATAATCGATTTTGGAATTGATTATAATCGATTTAATCGATTATACGCAATCCACACATTATATTTTTTCATCCTTTTTGTGGAAAAACATCAAATGAGATTCTCGAACGTCAAATGTTTTTATATCTACACATAAAAAATTTCCTTCCCACTTTTTCTTTAAAGAAGTAGAATGGCACCAACTGTCATATTAATTGTTTTACCTCAAAAACTTTTTAAAAAATCGCTAAAAAATTATAAAAAATTATGATTATTTGTCGTGCAAATGTTATTTTACTTCATATGTAAAAATTCTCAAAAGAAAAGAAAAATCGTTTGAAAATTTTCTTTCGATTTTGAGAATTTTTTGCTCTATATAATATGAATGAAAAAACAGGAGAAAATATCGAAAGTCAAAATTATCGCACGATTATTATACTGTGTGGATAATTATCCATAATAATTTTTCGATTGGTCTAAAGACTGTCAAAAATTAGTTTTGGATGTCGAAAAATAAATATGTGAGTGCATTCAATATACTAAATTAATAATAAAATAATAAAAGCAAAAAGCTGTGTAAAAAGCAGTGGTAATTGACAATATAAATTCATATAGCAAGTGAAATTGATAATCTCAATATAAACATGAAGTGTAGTGTTAAATTCTGTGAAAACAAAGATAATAATCGTAGTCGTTTTACTGGAATATCTTTTCATAGGTAATTTTGAATTTATGTATAATTTTGAAATTAAATTCGTAAACCATGAAATATAACTATTTTATTAAAATATAAATCAAAGTGTAATTTAGAAATGTGCACAATTCTATTAAATATTTTTTGTAACTTTTTGTTTTGAAAATAATTTCTACTGCGATTTATTGAGACGTGCATTTTTTATTAGGGAGTACGTTAATAAAACCATAAAATTTATATTTTTTATTTTCAGATTTCCAAAAAATGAAGAACGAAGACGTGCTTGGGTAACTGCTCTGTGTTTACAGTACCACGATATTGGCAACCGAAATGTAGTATGTTCTCAACATTTTACTGAAAATGACTTTGATAGAAATTTGAATTATATAAAACTTAATTATGATGCTATTCCACAAGTATTTTGTGAAAATCTAGTATCCGATATTCATCCTACCAATAATGGAGAAGAAAATATGGATTCTCCCACAGAAATTAAGCCTACACCGGATTGTTTAACTAGGTCAGAAAATGTGTTACTTAATAGGTTTTTGGAAATAAAAACTACTAAAACAACAAAGCCAGAAATTAACAGTAGTATTCCGCCAGAATTGTCTTTGAAAAAAGCTTTGATTTCAACTGAAGATGTTGAAGATCTTAAAACTCTAGCTGAATATAAAAAATATAAACTTTCTGATTCGCGCATAGAAATAGAAATTATTCAACCTCATCAAACAACAACGTCACAAATTAATAGTAGTGTTCAACCAGAATTGTCTCCGCAAGGAGTTTTGATTTCAACTGAAGATGCTGAAGATCATAAAACACTAGCTGAAAATAAAGAATATACATTTTCTGATTCGCCCACAGAAATTAAGCCTACACCGAGTTGTTTAACTAGGTCAAAAAATGTATCGCCTCATAGGTTTTTGAAAAAAAAAACTATTCAACCTCAGCAAGCAACAGCGCCACGAATTAACAGTAGTGTTCAAACAGAATTGTCTCCGCAAAGAACTTTAATTTCAACTGAAGATACTAAAACACTAACAACACGTATGGATAAGTTGGAAGTCCAATTAAAAAAACAGAAAATGGTCATAAAAAATCTTAATCAAACTGTAAGAAGAAAGTCTTCAAAAATCGCCAAATTACAGAATATTATTGAATTAAAAAGCAAACAGATCTCTGATGAGAGAACTGAAACTCTAAATAGAATGCCTGTTCGCAATAAGTTAATCATTGAGATTGAGAAGCAACTAAGACTAACTAACTCCAAAATATCAAAACCATATGATCGTGAACTGAAAGATTTTGCTTTGAACTTAAATATTTTGTCGCCTAAGGCATATCGATTTGTTCGTGAAGCATTTGGGTATTGCCTGCCACATCCCAGGACAATTTCTTCATGGTGCCAATCAATAGATCGTAATATAGATTTAACAAATAAAGCAATTGAAGCAATTGTTGGAATAATGAATGAAGATGTAGAAGAAAATATAAATTAAGATCAAAATGGAGAAACCTAAATAAAATAAATTGGTTTTTTTTGTATAAAATTCTTAGCATTTTATTGTTATAAATACAATTTAATCAATTCATCACTAACTGCAGACGGAGTTAATATACCTAAATCAGTAAAAATTAATGTTATATACGCAGGTGCCGTGTAGTCAACTAATGGATGAGCTTTAGAAACATCATTTAATGAATCTCGAGAATACTGAAAAAAAAACATGTTTGTAAATACTTATAAATATCTATTCAGAAAATATAAATATACTTTGTATTCATTTGGTAAATCTCTTTGATTTAATGGATATAAACGTGTAAATTTAAAGCTTTCAGCTAAAACATAAAATGGTTTTTTCATTTCCCTTGCACATAAGCCCATTGTAAAACTGCCAATACGATTTATAATACCACCACTCTCAACAACACCTTCAGCTCCAACCATACAAAAATCAACGCTTTCCATAACATAACCAACAGCTGAATCTAATATCAAAGTACAATCTATACCAGCCTTTTCTAAATTCATGCACATTTGCTTCCTAAAAATAATAAAATATTATTTACAAATTAATACTAAATTAATTATTTACCCTGAAATGTCTGGACCACCTTCTGTAACATATACATGAAATTTTTTATTAGATTGAGCAGCGTGAATAAGTGTTTGTAAGACTACACGAGATCTAGAATGTGTTAAGATTCTACAACCATCTGTAACAAATTGTACAGCTTGACGAGCAATTATATTACGTGATTCTAAAAGTTTAGCAAGAAACAATTGGCCACGATGTAACATAATTTTTTTACATTCTTCCATTGGTTTATCATCAAATTTTCCCAATGTAATAAATCTTGAAAATAATTCACTGCCCGATACAATTGCAGTAATAGAAAGGTCTGAATTTCGCATAGCTTTTACAGCAGCTTTCATAGTTGAATGTAAAATATGTATAGTATCAACTAAAAAATATTAAATTCTTTAAAAGGATATTTTATAAGCAAATTTTGAGTTTTAGATAAAAATTCATTACCTTGAGTTTTTTCTAAAACTATTAGTAATGTTTTAATAGCTGCAATTCCAGATGAGAGATCTTTATCCTCTTCCACTAAGTCAGTAAAATATTTAACAACTTAAAAAAATAATAATTACATATATTATATATGTTGACATTAATTGGATTAGATCACTCACCATAGCTACTATCTATTTTAGTTTCAGTTTCAGGCATTATTTTTTATATTACAATACAATTTCGCAAATTCAGAAAAGATGAATATATATCTATAAAATTTATGTGCACAGCACGGTAATCAAAATCAGAAAGATATCTGTCTAAAACAGCTGTTTCATATTGGAAAAGGTTATATTTGAATGGGATATGGAAATGGAAGCAGCAGTGAAAAAATTTTACCCAACAACCACAGCTATTAATATTTTGTTTTAAACCAACAGAAACTGGATATTGTTGAAAAACGAAAGACAAATATTTTCACTAAATAAATATTAGCCGCGGAGCGTTTTCAGCCAATCGCGTTGCGCTAAAAATAAAATGAGTCTTAAAAAAGGGCCCATACACGATACAACATGTTGATCAACATGTTTATCAACTTTTGATGCTTTGCTGGTTTACTACAAAATAGGTTTATCAACTGCCCCCACACACCATTTAAACATATCTTTTCTTTTAACTCTTTTCGTCTATTAAATTAAAAAAAATATATATATGCCGGATTCTCTTACATACGAAATGTTCGAATTACGAGTAATTGTCCGAAATTTCGACCTCTGTAAAAAAATACGGATACTTAACTCCCAATTTACGAGTAGTTTTACAGAAACAAAAATGGTTACGGATAGATATAGGTAGGTATTGTTTATAGGTAATCGAATGGATTTCCCAATTCCCATTCACAATAATATTTTTTCTAAAGGGCTAAAGGAGAACTATTAAAATGACGGTTCATTTCCAATAAAAAAATCACACAAATTGTTTTTATTTTTATTTTTGAATATTAATAAAAATATATTGGGAAAAAGTTATAAGAAAAATAATAATTAATAAATATTCTGCTTTTATATTAAATTCGAATTTAATAAAATTTATAAAAAAAGGCAAGTGTTTTGTAGCTGAACTTTGGAATTATACGAACAATTTTGTATTTCGATTTTTATAGAAATTTTGAAACACATAAAAAAAATTGACAATATTGTCAGAGACTCATATTTTTGTGATTTGTTTTGGATTTATTGCAGCCCGTTTAATTATTAAAATGTAGGTAATAAAATTGTGGATTTTTTTTATTATAATTAGCACATAAATTATTTTTATTAATACAATTTTTGAAAGAAAGATTCAATTTATATTTCACTATGGGATAAAAATTTAATTATGAAAAATTTTACTCTACCCAATTTTTCCTATTAAGCGGCCATCTTATTTAATATGACAAAAAAAAAATTCCTTGAATAATCAAAAAGTCTTGTGACGAACAAAATATATAATAAAAAAAAAAATTTTTCTAGTTTTATGTAATTATATATAAAATAGAGTAATTACCTATTTAGTTTAAATAATGTATTAAAATTTTGGTAAAATAAGTTTTAATTTTTTTGGTTAGTTTTTTTTTTTACATTTTTGGGGGAAAATAGCAACGTCACATTTCTCCGTGTGTTTAATAAATTCAATATAGAGGGATTTATTTTGTTTTGTTAATTTTAAATTTCAAATAAATTAAATAATTTATTGTCTATTTTTTTTCTGTGTTTTTCAGATAAAAACAATTGTATAAATAACAAAATTTACTGGATTATTGCGGTATAAGAGCATTATTACATATAAATATTAAAAAACAAAAAAAACTTGGTAAGTCTTTTAAGTTTTTTTATTTTTTATTTGAATTTATATACCAAAAAAAAAAATATAACGTAATTTTATTAAATCAAAATCATTAATACTTCTTATGTATTTATAAAATTTATTGAAATATAAATAATAAGAAATTTATTTATTTTAAAAAATCAAGAACAAATAATAAATAATTTATTTATTATTATTATTGGTTCTTGAATCAAATTTCTTGATAAAATTTAAATGTACAAAACACAAAAGTTAAATTTTTATATAAGTATTTATCAAAAAAAAAATTCTCTCCTACACGAGCGGAAACATTTTCAACTCTCCAAGGTTTTTTTTCCCCTTATTATTGTATATTTCTTGCTTGTGGATTTATTATAATTATAAAATTCCCCAACTAAAATATAATATAATATGACTTAAAAAAAATAAATAAAAAAGCTTAATTTAATTTTTTCTTATAAACATATTTTTTATGTACATAAAATGTACATATATTTATATAATTCTTTATGTGGGGTATGTGGCGTTAAATTCTATAAAATTGCAATTTAAGACGCAAAAACAAACTGAAATAAATTAAAATATTAATTTTTCTAGTTAAAATGTTATCTAGTTTTTATACTTTTTATAAATATATTGTAAGTTATTTAATATATGGGTGGTTTTCCACCTAATGGGAAATTAAGAAGTCCTTTGTACTTTTCAAAGAATAATAATATTAAATTCGGAGAATGATTTTTAAACTTGTGCTAATATAATAAAATTTGAAGATAAAAATTAATAAAAAAAAACAATATTGTATATATACCAGAGTTAAATAAACTTTCCAAATTAGAGTCATATATCTGCGTATCTTCTATTCTACTTGGGTGAATAATTTGTTTTGTTTTGTATTGGCAAATAGCCTATTAGAATTTCCTACGTTCAATGACTTAAAAAAATAAATAAATCCAGAAAGAAAAAAATATATGATATTTTACGCTTTAAAAAGTAAAACAATATTTTCACTTACAACATTTTATATAATAAAACGATAAAAATATTTTTAATATTATTAAAAATAATTTTAAAAAATCGCAAAACCAAAAATATTACTAAAATATGGCAACTACGTAATAATTTTATAGAATTTGAGAATTCTTTAATTGTAATTTTGAATCATCATTTTGAATTTTGTAATGTAATTTACATTAAATAAGTCGTAATCAGTTGAATAATTTCTCTTGTTCCTGTTAGAAAGATAATAAAAAATAGAAAAAAAAGTACTGACGACTGTTAGGAAGATTATAAAACACTTTTTAAGTCGTGTATAGGTATATTGACTAACCATAATTTACCAAAATCAAGAAAATTCAATTATTTTATTTTATTTCGATTTATTAATTCCAATTTTCTAGACAATCGTATTTTTTTTTTTAGATTGTAACAGCTAATATATGTAGTAAATTTGCTCTATAGTTAAAAATATCGTTTAAATAAATACACAGTTTACTCCAACATGTAAAATTAATTAAATAGTTTTAATATTCCAAAAAAAATCTATAAACTGCAATGAAATTGATGTAGGTATTAAAATATTATGTATAAATCCAAAGATATTAAAATTGACATTAAATCAACTCGTGTTTTTGAAAATTATATTATATTTGTGTTGTGCTCATAGAATTAAAACGCTAAATAAAAGTGTAAATTATCAGACTTTCCATAAGACTATAGTCGTATGAAAAATCTTATGAAAATGTATACTGTCAGATTTTAATATAAAACATCACATGAGGAGATAGATTAGGTATTTTTACATTTACATTGTACGATTTTTCTTCATCAGACAAAAAATCGCATCAAATGTTTTATGAAAAATCTGATAATGTAAAGGCACTTTATAATTATACATTTATATTTTACTAATATATATATATACCATACATATAACTGATAAATAGATGAATAGCATACATATTAAAAAAATATGTTTTAAAGAAAAAATGATTAAAAATGTTGAAGTACAATATAATTTGGTATACAAGTTCATTGCCATTTTTACGATCGCTACAACAATGACCAATAAATTTTGAATTTTTTTTTTGTATAATGTAATGTATACTAAATTGCAAATATACTACACATGAATTTGTTTATACATACCCCGCCATAAGGTGATTTCCTTTTAGTTCTCTAAAAAATGGTTCGAAATATTTTTAGTTTTATTTTTATTATAATCAAAATTATTACAACATTTAAAAAATATTTATTGTAATTAAAGTATTTTAAAAGCACGTTAAAATAATTTTCGGAACGTGTCTTATTAGTTAATATATAAAAAGAGATAACACTTTTTTTTATTATAATTAAATTTTTGTTACCTAAACCAAAAACTAGTTTAGAATTTACCTAGATTATTTTTTTTTTTTAAATATTTTTAATTTTTATTAATGTTTGAACGCACAAAAAAAAACATGTTGGCATTGTTAGTATGTAAATAATTTTGTGATTGTAGAGATTTAAACTAGAAATGCTTGATTTTTATTAAATATAATATAATTATAAATCGATTTTATGGAAAAATTTTTACTTACATAAGTATATAAATTATAACTATTAATAACAATTTGTAGTTTAGTTGTTGTAGTTATTTTAAAAAAAAAAGTTGTTTAGCCTAGTGACGGGCTACTTCATTTTACTAAAAATTATGAAATGTAGTAAAATTCTTCTGACAATAAAATTAAATTATATAAATCATTTAACATCTTTACAGCCTATTGGGAAAGGCATTCTTATTTGGTTTTGGGAAACGTAATCAGCACCGTAAATCTAGGTACAAGTACAATAAATATTCAAGTACCATATCAACAATTAATTATTTAATTGAAAGTATAAATTGATAAAACAATATCAATAATTGACTTTTGAATTGCAATCCTCATAATATCAAATTTCTGATAATTTAAGGCCATTTCCAGACAGACAGTAAGTTTGTGCAGAAAAAGAATTTAAAAATTTCTTTCATATATATACAACACAATATAATATTTCAATGAAGATTTAATTCAGCACGAAGAACATAATTTTTAATTTAAAGAGCAGAAACTTCGCTATACTCTTTTGGATGTTTCTTTTTAGTCCTTTTTTTTTAAATATCAACTAAATTTTTTGTAAATTTTTAACTCATATTTTTTCATTTTCAATATCCTTTCTTTAAATATCTGCAAATGAAATGCTTATTCATTTATAGTCAGTCAAATCAATATTTTGTTGTCATCGTGTTCCAATAATAACAATGAAATTTTCTTTTAAAGAAAATATTTTAAATAAATTTGTAAATTTTTTTTTTTAATATACACATTTTCTTTTTGTTGTATATTTCATTTAAAATTTTAAATTGTAATATACTACGTATATTTGTGATTAAATTGTAAATAGCATAGAGAAAATCCTTTATAGAAAATAGAAAATTTCCCGCGCAGTAGCAGCAAATGAACAACATATTTATTGTGCTGAAATTGTATCTCACATAGGTATATAAAAAAACGTAATTAATTGAAAACGAAAAACACAAAAATTTAAAGATTTTCGACAACGATAATATTTTCTTGCTGTGGTTTCATCTGTATATGGTACATATATTTGTTTCTGTTTTGAAAATAATCTATCTGCTGTAAAGATAGTGAAAAATTCTATCTAACTAGACTATATGTATATTTTTAGTCAGCAATCGCATCAGCAGCAACAATAGCAGCAATGACTATTACTATTATTTTCCCCTTCGCGTGTATCTCATTAATGTTATACATATATACATATTTCGTTAAATATATGTAAAAATACATTTAAGGTCAGTGGCCTTCACAATTTTATGGTACCAAAAAAAAAATTATCTACATATTTATTTTGATTAAATTCATAATTTTTATTTTAGAGACCAAAAATTAATTAAAAGTGTCCTAAACTCTTTTTAAAAACAAAAATATTTAAGCGAAAATGGAGCGAAATGCTTTAAAAAATTTAGTAAAAAGATCAGCAGCGTAAGTTGTTGGTATACAAATTTATTTACATTTACAAAATAAAAAACTACAAAAATTTAAACCTGACAAAGAAATTTTTATGGTTCAGATTTTTTTTTATAAACTATTATGACGCAGCTTAATTTTTTAAATATAGATAAAAAAAAAACTATTTTTAGCATAATAAAATATAAAAAATAAAAATAATTTGCCTCATTTTATTATAATAAAGGAAAACAAAAAAAAAAACAGACGAATTGAAAAAACCTTGAGTGTTGTATTGCTGATTTTTTTTATGTATTATTTTGTTCGGATAAATATAGATTTTTGATGAAGATGAAGATGAAGTAGGAAATAAAGAAACTTAGTGCGTAAAAAAATTGCAAATATGATTTTATTGTAACATGTTGGGGGGGTTTCTGAAAATAGGTAACCATACATATGTACATTATATTGAATTTAAATGTGGAGACTTCTTTCTCATTGATTTCACTAATATTTCTGGGTAAAATATGTTAAAAATTACAATTCAATAAAAATGAATTTAAGTGTGAGCTTGCCAACTCGTAAAATTTACCTGAAGGATATCGAATAATTTTGGCGTTTTCGTTAACATCGATTGATCGCATTACTGGAATGTCTTCTTTCGTTTTTATGGTAGTTTAGTCAGCGAGACAACAAACAGTCAACAATAGGAGCATTGCTAGATTTGTTACTGTTCTAGTCTCCTAGTTTAGTTAACATACATTAGAAAAATGAATTAAAACTTTGCAGTGCTGCCGAAAACGCCCCTTGTCCCATTATGTCAATATTGGATATAATATTATATACTTCAGAAGTCTGAGACGACTTGAAAGTTTTGATATATTATAAAAGGACCATGGATCGACCTATGTAGATCTAGTACGTTTACCAGTCCAAAGGGGACACTTATGCCCTTTTTAAAACCAATTAAGATCTAAATCTAATTTTTCTTTATTAGCACAACACAAGCAACTGACCCAACAAAACATTAAAGTGTTAATTTTATGAAAAAAATACTTAGAAAACGTTTTCTCTCTTTAAAATTCAAAAATATTTTATAATATTTTTCATTTCTGCGTTTTTTTATTTGGTTGTTTAAAAATGATGATAAAAAGTTCTTAATTTTTACTTTAATGCTGACAAAAATGCCTCGTTTTTGTTTCAGTTTTTTTCTTTTTTTTTAAATAAATATTTTTCTTTTCCGTATTTTATAAAAAATGTGAGACAGCTGGTTTTTTGTTGTATGGTTTTTGATAAAAATTAAATATTAATTTGTATCATCAATTTAAATAAAAAAAAACAAAAATAATTTGAATTTGCGATTTATTAATAATTCATACTTAGTTGAGTTTTTGTTTTTTTTTGTCAAGTAGTGTAGGCGAAGGTAATAAGATTCAATACATAGAATTAACAAAACACGAAATTCCGAATTTGTATATTATTTTTTCATATGGAAAAACAAAATTTTGTATATTATTTTTTCGTATGGAAAAACAAAATTAAAAATATAATTTTCAACCAAAAATTCGAGAAAAATATTGATTTTCCTTAATTTACTATTTGAAAATAAATTTAAAAAATCATAAAATCTAAGAAAAAAAAGAGAAAATCTTCATATATTTATTTACACCTTTCAATTAATATTTTTATCGATTCAGCAAAATATTTTACACATTATAAGAAGTGAGTTTTAAATAAATCATTTATGAAAATTTGGTTTTATGTCTTACTGTTAAATTGTGTGACCTACGTCACATTTTATCAGTATGAAATATATAGACCTTATATTGTTCAGTTTAAATTGAAAAAAAGTGACTTAATGCTTTCTGTTTCTAATTTTTGGATATACAACTAATTAATTTTATTTTTATAAATCTTGATAATTTAATAGATTTTTCTCAAGATTACATAAAAAAAAATATTAATTACCTTAATCAGACAATAACTTCTTTTTTTATTATTATTTTTGCTTGTTTTTGTCGGTTTGGTTGTCTACACTAACAAATAATTATTAATCAATTTTTGTTGGAAAAAAATACATATTAATTTTTTACATTTAATTTTCTTGTTTCCGTCAGCATTAAAGTATGAATGATGATTTTTTTTTTGTGATTATTTATGGAAATGTGCTAATAGCGTATAACTAGAATTATTATAATCAACAGAATAATTATATTCGTCTGTTATGTAAATATATGTTTCATAAATCATCACATTATTTCCAATTAAAAATTTTACAAATTTAAAATATTAAATTTTAGTATAGATTTACTTTGCAATTAGATAAAATGCTTATGTAAAGTTATGTTAGCTTCCTAACAATCCAAACAATAAATTATTACATTCTTCTTTTATTAAATCAATTATATTGAAAACTGATAGTTTTGTACCTCTACCCCACATTATCTTAGCATATTTAGCCGCCATATGTTAAGTTTGAGGTTTTTGACTTGACGTTGGATCATCTCAAATGATTAAACTTATTTAAAGCAGATATTAAATTAAATACTAATTAAAATTTTATTTTTGTTTTGTTTACATTTTTTATGGTATTCTATGTTTATTCCATTCGATTTTCATATTTCAAGGTCAATTGTATACAACAAAAACGCAACAATAAAATAATTAAATATAGGTATATATATATATGTAAAATATAATTTCATAGAATAAAAAATTAATTTATGTGACTACACACTTTCAGGTACATTAATAATACTATATATAAGTATTATAAATATAGTAAGAGACCATAAAAAATGTGAATAATCATAAAGTTTAAATGATTGTCTGGATAAAAATCGTGACTAAATAATGTTACTAAAAACAAAAGTTGACAGAACTGAAAAAAAAATGGAACTTTTATTTTATTAAATCAAATTCTTTTAGAAATAAACACATAAATAACAACAAACATGAAATTGTCATATTATTAGAATCTCATCAATTTGTGGATAACCTTTATAATCATATTTTTATGGAGTTTTTTTTTTTTTTCTAAAATAGAAATTTATCGATTTTTTTCTTTATGTAAAAGACAATTTTTTTTTTACATTATTTTTGCTAAATTTGGATTTAGATTTTCCAGTAATTTTATAAAAATATTAATTACAAATCAATTTTCCTTTAATTTTAAATGTATACAATATTTTTTTCATGAAAAATATTTTATCACAAACATAATTTATGTCATTCTTCGTGGTGTGAATGTAAAATAGTTGTGTGGAGTCTGTATTGCAGTAATAAAATTTCAAAATTGTATTAATGTTATCAAGAAGGAATATAGGATAGCGAACAAATTAATACTATAAAAGTGGATCTTTTTGGTACGAAAAAATGTCGTGTCATCAGAGGCAAATTGGAATTTCCTTTGAAAATTAACTAAATTAATGAAAACTATTAAAAAATTTTCTCCGATAATTTTTCCGACATAAATATCCTTTTTTTATGGCTTTAAAAAAAAAATCCCTAATAAACACTTTTTTGTCCGTTTGTCTGTCGGTTACAATCTCAGCAAAAAAAAAATTACGAAAATGTTTTACAGTGCAAAATTACAAAATTAAAAAAATATATAAAATAATTTCACCTAATTTCTCTCTTCACTTTTTACAAATAAATAAATGAAATTATTGTCTGGTGAGATTATACTATTAAATGTGTCGTCAATAAAATCAACGTCAAGGTCACCGTCTCTAAGCTTTCCTCCTCGTGTTCAATATTTTTTTTTTAATTTTAATTTAATTTCCGTATAAATTGAAATTGAATTTTTTTTTACTAGAAATATAAATTAATTTTTCTATATTATTTTGTGTTGTGGTTTTATTTATTTAATAAAATTTGATAATTAGAATTTAAATATAATATTTATTTAATATATTTTATTTGAAAATTTGCGGTTTGTTCGATCAAGAAAAGTGCGTAATAAATTTGTTTTTTTTTTTTATTTGTAATTTCAAAAAAAAATGCGATAAAAATGAGCTTTTTAATATAAATACATAAAATTATATTTCAAGGTTTTCCGGTATTCCTCAATATAGTTTTAATAAATAGTATTGGGGGAAAAACGTTATCGTAACATGACGTAATTTTTTTGTCAGTTTTGGGTAACGTTTCATGTAACAAATTTTATAATTTATATTGTAGAATTCGGGGAATGGGGTTAGGAATTGTAGATAGATTTCTCAAGAAAGAAGACATAAAAAGTTCTCCTACTTAGAAAACAGTATCATAATGTTTCAATATCATAATCATCTAATTTAAAAGATCATAGTTGGCAACCCGAAAACACAATTATAGATTTAGCACTAATTTTTAGTAGTATATTGAAATATTTTTGAAATTTACATAAATATATTTTTAATTTTCGAACTGACATAATACTAAAATAATAAATCATGAAATAAGCTTTTAAAGTTTTCAAAAGAATTTGATCATTTCATCGATGTGCTAAAGTCGTTTCAAGAGCATTTTTAAATTATTGAATTAAAGCTAAAAAGCTTAATTCTAATCAAATATGAACAAATTAAATCATATGACTATACAACGCTAATGATGATGATGATGTGTAATTGAATTTTTATTATTGGCAATATGACAATTGGTTTTTTAAAAATTTATTTATTGCTTTTTGTTTCCATTGATCATAAAAAAAATTGCTCGTAATGATTATCAAGTTGAAGGTAGCTTTTGGTGTTTTGGAAATTTTTTTTTATTATCAAAAATTTCCAATTCCTTGTATTCCATTAACTTCAACGAAATTATCGTTTCAGTGCGTTAGTCCGTGAATAAAAATATTTTATAATTTTCGTCATTTAATTGGTTCAAAAATTTTTCATTAAAAACAGCAAAAATTTTCATTGAATTTTCTTCTTCGGGTATTTGACCTTATTTTCAATTAATTTTATTACATGTAATAACAATTTTTTTTATTTTCTTTATTTTTTGGTTATTGCTAAAATCCATTTAAAGAAATCCAAATTAAACAATAACAAAATTTATATTTATTTGACAAATTTTGGAATATTTTTTTTTAATATAAATTCATCTTAATTAAATCATGATGATTTTGTTTTTGTTTTTAATTATATGATTTAAATATTATCATATAAAATATTTCATTCGTATATATTATTCTTCAAATCGTAATATAATAATTTTACGCTTAAATATTTATTTAAAATATTTTTTATTTTTTACATTTAAAAAAAAAAATAAATTTACGTACAAGCAAAATGGGAAAAAAAAAACTTTTTTTTATTCACTCGCTGATATAAAAATTATTAAAAGAAATATTTGTAAATTTATAATGATTGTCTCTGAATTTATTAATTAGACAATGTAAAGCGTTGACTCAGATTAAGATTTAGTGGATTTTTCTGTTCTGTTTTTAGGTCTTAACGATAATATTGGTCTTAAGGCTAAAAACAAGAATGATGACGTTTAATTTCAAAATACTGAATCATATACCTATAAACGTCAAAACTAAACAGCTTTTTCTGGTGGAAACACGGGTGTCGGAAAATTGAGCTAAAACTAGTTTTATTTTCTTGGTGGAAACAAGGCATAAATCTGTGTCTGCTTCGCCCAAAGACACAGATCTGTGGCTTTGGGCGACGCATCTGGGTCTCATGTTAACGAACCTAGATATCTGAACTAAAATTTTTGACACATTTAAATATACGATATAAAAATAACAAATTTTAAATGAATATTTATTGGTCTAACATAAAATTTGTTTGAATTTTATTCTCCATTTCAATTCAATTTAAAAACAAACAATATTATTTACAGCTCTTGTAACAACAAAATATAGCAATGTAAATATAAAATATTCAAAGTATAAACAAAAAATTGATTAATGGTTTTTTGTTTAAAAGAAATTTGTTTGGAAGTAGCCTCACATATTTATTTAAAATAATCATAATAATTATGCTGACTCATTTTAATTTAATATATAATATAATTTATAAATACATATTACAAAATATCGTAAATTCGAATTTAATTTATAATTTTCGGAAAACAAATAACTAAACTGCTGACAATAATAAAAAGCTTGAATAGATTAACAGACGATAAAGAACAAAAAACTTTTACAAAATTTAAGACAAAAAAGTATATAAGAATAAAATCGAATTGAATTTGTCAAGAAGACATTAACCTGCTCCTATGGAGCCCACTTGGGAGGTGTGTTCCATATGTTTTTTTTTGTGTTTATACATACATTATGTACATTTTCTTTTGTATATTTATGTGTGTGTCTCTCGTTTATAATTGAATTTGTAACAAAAATATTCAATGAATGATAAAATCCTATACAGAGTTTCTTGTCTAACTGGCGTACTATACTTTCTGATTCTGATAAGATTTTGCTTCATATATTTTTTTTTTTGGATTGAATATTATTTTATGATGAGTTCAATAAACAAGCGTTTTAAATAGTGTGTTAATGACGGGAGCGATTATGTTAGGGAATGTTTGTTCTGAATGCGACCGATGATGGTTTCCTTACACCCAATAAATGCTCTGTGTGTCATTTTTGTAATACAATTGAAAAAATGTATGAATATAATATTAAAACAAATATACTGTATATAAAATACACACCCGGTTAAAACTTTATAATAAAATGAACAAATTCTCACATCCTACAGTTTCAATATGACTCGAGTTTTGTTTGTACATATAGAAGAATAAAGGAATAATGAAGGCTGTTTAGTACTATATAGTATTATAGTATGTAGTTAAACATTTATAACAAAAATGAATTTATAGAACATTGACTTGAATTTTTTTCATGTGTATTTATAATATTATAATAATTCTCCATTTTTCCTTTTATTCATTAAATTCCATATATACATACTATTACAATTATTGTTCTTATATATATGGAAAATTAAGTTGAATTGGGGTCAGGCTAATAAAAAGGTGAATTTAAAAAAAAAAAAAAGATTTAATAAATTTTTGGGAATTAATTTTTTATTTTGATTGTTGGTGTGTTAATTTTTGGAGAATCATTATTAAATTTCAACTATATAATTTCTTTTAATTTGTTATGATTTTTTGTAATTTTTGTTGAACTAAAAGTTTATACTCTCATCGAAAAACAATTTATGGCCAGACAAAATATGAAACTTAAGCTTGTTCAATTCCAATTTTCGTTAATCTTATTTATTTATTTCATAACAATTAGAGTGAAAAATATAAGTACATAAATATGTACACTGTAGATTTTCTTTAAATGAAATGCCAAAGCTAATTTATCTACAATGTCGATAAACAAATGCGACATGTTTATTTTGCGCATCGTGTTGTTGTTTTGTCGACTTCTATACGTCATACAGATTAATTTGTACATTAATTTTTAATTTTCTGTTAACTTTAGCTTTTCTAGAGGAAAAACCCCAAATGAGACGATGAACTTATTTTATTCAAAATCATGAATCTCTTTATATAGAGAAAATATTATAATTGATTTTTGAGGTATTTTAAATTTTTTAGTATACATATATCTAAAAACTTCTTTGTGAAATTTTTCAATTTTATTAGCTTTTTTTATTGCTGAGGGCGGAACTCTTTTATGCATTATCACAAGATAATGATACGGCACTGAATTTATGTAATTTTATATAAAATTTAAATTGTCACCAATAACACGCAAAAACTGAAGTTTATTTAATAATAAAAAAAATGTATAATTGTATTTACAAAAAATCGGGGGGAAAAACAACAGAATAATTTAAATATTTAATGTGTGAAATTTAGATTTTATTATTGGATTAGTTTTATATAATAATGCTAATAATTACTAATTGATATTGAAAATAAATATAATTTCTAATTTTCAGTTCCTTCTCATGCATCATGCATGAGACGCAGTAGCGTCGCACAAAACCACAATGTTTTTCTCATGAGACGCAGCTTATGTGACTCAAGATTTTTTTGTTATTGTACTAATAAACATATAAAATCTGTTTTTGCGTCGCACACAGCTATAGATCTGTGGATTTGTGCGAAAGGAACTGAAAAGTAACCATGTACATATAGCTTTGTGCGACTCTCAGCTGCGTCTTATGACAAGGAACTGAAAATTAGCCTTTTAAATTGCTAATAAAAATATACTCTTTCTCTCAATTAATTAAATTATTAATTCTTTTCATTATTGTATTGATTTTCTTCTGGTTATCATTGTATACAACTTTTATAAAATTTATCATGTTTTTCCTGCATGCATATATATATGTACAAAAAAATTATTTTATTTTTTTTCTACTTTGTTTACATAATTTTTTATTACCTGCAAATGTAAAACCTTTGTGTACATTTTTCTTTCAAAACGATACCACCTGACTTCCGTTTTTATTTTTATTATTGTAAAAAAAAATGAAACTGAATTAACCTTGCAATCGTAACATAAGATATTTTATGTAAACATTATTCTCTCTAACGTCTAACCCCTCGTCTGTTAAGTAATAATTTTCATAGTTTTACAAATAGTATACAAAAAAAAAACATTGAACGTTAGATATTTGCAACATTTTTGCACACCTTTTACAACCAACATCTAACAAATTATATAAGAAACAAAGTCAAAACAATAGCAATTAGGTTGTAGTTAAGTTTTGACAGACAGAAGAGAAGAAGTTAAAACCTTAAAACATACAATACAACATATTATTTGTAGTTATACTAAAATATTTTCATTTTGTTGAATTAATATTTTTTTCTTTCCAATATGAAAATTAAAGAGAAAAAAAAATTTACTTTGAAAAATATAATTCAAGACAATAATGAGAATTAAATAATATAATAAAGTCTCCAATTCCAATTTGAATTGCTTGTAATGATAATCTTTATTATATAAAATAATTTTAGTTTCCATTGAAATACGAGCATATATTATATTTAATGATATACGAATTTTCTGAACCAGAATAAATTTCTTTGTAGGGATATTGGGTTGGGGTAACTATATTAATCATAAATTGGTAAATTAAACTTACATCTGTAAATTCAATAGAAATGGGCTAATTGTGAACTGTCACTTATTCTTTATTAACTTAAAAATAACCTAAATTATTAATTGACTGATAATAAAGACAAGTTTTAAAGTTTTTTCCGAATAAAAACTAATATTTTGTTTAACGAATTTTTCTATTGTAAATATGTCAAAAGTATGGAATTTTTACCGAATGTAAAAATATTACTATAAATCCATAATAAATAATGTGTTATAAAATCCATAATAAATAATGTGCTCAGATTAATCACTCACTCAATAATTTAACATTTTTCTGTTTTTAATCTATACTAGTTGTACTATTTCGATTATTATCTGAACGGAGTATAAAATTCTTACTTTGATACGTGCCCCATGAAGGTATATTTTTATTACTCAGAAATTCCATAAAAAAAATAAAACTTAAAACCTTCAATTTTGATAATAATAATTTTATTTTTTTTATAAGTTTTACCTTTGCACTTCTACTAATTATGTAGTAATAAAAACTCTACTCCGCATTTCGCATTACAAACTACCAGAAACGCTCATTGACATTTTCTTTAATCCACTCAAACAACGAAAACGATAACGAATGCACATTTATTTACACAGTACAGAACAGAGTCACAGCTCACAGCCAGAATCACACAAGTACAATAAAAGCAGAAAAGGTGGAAGAGAAGCTTTGATATATTAGATATTTTTTTTGCAGTTTTAGTTTTATCATTTATTTTGTTATTTTCTTGGATTTGGCTTAAAATATATGTGTATATGGGAGGGGAAATTTGGATCCTTTTGGAGCTTTTTAGTATGTGGTATGTGGATTTTGTTGATTTGTTGTTCCAGACACGACACGAGCTGAATAATTGAGATTTCATTTTATATTTTATATAGAATAAAAAAATTAAAACAAAAATATAGAATAGATAACAATCCAAACAAGAACACCACAACCACACCACCACGTCATTCTCAATTCACTAGAAAATCTTCATTTTATTTTTTATTAAAAATTTTAATTTCCCCGTTTTATTTTATACATTTGCTACGTTTTATTCCAAATTCCAATGAGTCACACAACAAAACACAAATTTATCAATTTTATAAAATTTTGGAGATTTATATTTCCCCAGTTCTTTATTTATTTATTCAGAAAAATGAGAATTTGCGAATATATCTCTCTCTACTGCAACAGAGTACAGAGCGCAGTACAGATCTCCACCACATCCACTCCAATCAAATGTCTCAATTTCATAAATTCCGCTTTATTATTTTAAAAAAATATTTTCTTTTTCCTTTTTTTACTTAGTTTGAAATGAAAATTTCTTTTTGTTTTATATACATTTAAAGAAAAAACAATGAAAAATTTTAATTCATTTATTTACTTTGTTTATTTAATTATTAAAAAAAATTCTTCATACGCAGTTATTTTTTTAATTAAATTAATTTTTGGGTGGCATTAAAAAGATTATGAAAAAAAAATACAGGAAATATGAATTGAATTTGACAGATTATATTAAGTTATATTCAGCTTTAGCTTGGAATCCATCCATATGCTAAAATGCTGAATATGAATGTAGCAATAATATAATATTTTTGTGGCAAAAAAACTGCTATTATTGTAAACAACGAACGTAAAGTATCCGAAATGACAAGAATTGTATTTTTTTTTTGACTACTGCTTTAAAAATTTACATTTTTCAATTGAAATTTTTTAATAATTTGGTACTTAAATTATAAATTTACTTGATTGCGTCTTTTTTTTTATATATTATTTTCTCCATTTAAATTAACCATAATGAATCTTTGTTTTTAGTAAAAACGTCATATCCGTCCTTGTCTTTCACACACAAAGCGCATTCTACAAAGAACAAGTCTCTTCTCTATTTGGCTGCCGCACCCTCTCTCTTTAATCTATCGCTTATAAAAATTAATTCTACTCTACAAAAAAAATAAATTTAAATAATCTCAATAAAATTTTATGATGACAGAACAGAACAGAAGACGAATTTTTGTTCTCTAACAAAAAAAAAATTCTCCGCCATATTTTTTCTCCTCTTTGTTTAAAATATTTTGTTGTGTCATGCATGCATGCATGGTTTTTTTTTCTTGATTATTACTTCCCTTCCTTTTGTGTAGCACAAGAGAAAGGAACGGAACAATAGTTTCTACATTTTTATAAAGATTTTCATTTTCCAAATTGAAGAAACAATTTAGTCATATTTGAGTGCTTGGAGACTTAACACTTGCTTTGGATAATTTGTGAAAAGGGATCAAATTCACTGTGTGTGCTAAATAAAAAAAAATTGATTTGAATTTATAAAAATAAAAAAAAAAAGTTTTCTATTTTAGTTTAAAAATTAAATTTTACTTAATTATTAAATTACACGGTAAATAAAAATTTAAGTTTAAAATATTTATATTTCCGTTAATACAAAGTCGTGGCCATCATCGTGTATGTGTAAAACAAAGAAAAATTCAGAAATTTTATAGAAAATTAATTAAAATTGTGGTTTTTGTTTTTTTGCTGACATAAAGGAATACACCATAAAAAAAAATCATTTTATAAGTGAAAAACATTTTTAAAATTGTAAGTGAAAATTTATATATTAATAATTTTACTAATTTTTTTTTTTACTGTGTGAGTTTTTTGTGAAATAATATTTTCTTTTAAATTAAGAAAAAACTGTGCATTTATTATTAGAAATTTTTATTTGTGTTGCCTTTTAGTCGCGTAATTTCGAAATTACGCATACAAAAAATCAAAGTATCATACCAGCTCTACTAAAAAAAAAAATACTTTTTTTTATTCGTTTTTATTTTATTTCTTTTTTGGTTGGCTCCCATTTTATAAAAATTTCTTCAATTTACTTTGTGTGTATCGTTTCGTATCTGACAAAACAAAACACACTGTAAAAAAAACAGCACACACAAAAAACCCGAAACTATACAAAAAAAATTATTTCATTTAATTTATTTTCCTTGTTACAAAAAAAAAGCTTTTTTTTATTTTATTATTTTTATTAGTGTTTTTTTAATTGCACTGTAAAAAAAAATAAAAAAAGAAATAGTTTTGAATTATGTAGAAACGCAGACAATTTCTGTCAAAATAATGTGTAGTACAGTTTTGTGTCAAAATTGAATTATTAGTGACAGAAATTTCTTTGCATTTACAACTTCTTTCTCAAGTCCGAGTTCTTTTTTTAAAATAAATTCAAGTCCGAGTTTAAATCCATCAGCAAAAGTTCCAAGTTCAGTTTTTGTATAAAAGGATATTTCGTTTTTTAAATTTTTTTGTTTGGTCACCCCAAGAATCCAAAAAATATTATGACATTAATTATTATCATCAAACTGTCAAAATATAAATTTCAATTTCATTATGATGAATGCAAAATAATTTAATTTCTCGTTTCTACTAATCACCTTATTTTTCTCTATAACATTTTTACATTTTACACTAAAATTTGTTTTTACACTGAAAAAAATCACATAGCTGAATTATCTTCTAAAAATTTCTGTGTTGTATAATTCCTTCATAAAGAAAATATACAAAAACAAAAATTATCTTAAAAATTGATTTTGGCTCTTGTTTTATTTGTGGTTTTTTTATTTTTTTTTAATTATCATCAAAAATAAAATATTTTGTAAATGAAAAAAAATATACTAAAAAAAATTAATGAGAATTTATTTCTTAATTTTTTTCTTTAATTTAAAAAAAATGCATCTAAAAAAAATAATTCTGATTGTGTGATTAATGAAATTTGTTTATGTGATATAATTTATTTTTTAGTTTTGTGTATCGTCGCCATAATTCTATAAAATTTATAACTAATATAAATAATTTTTATTTCATCATTTAAAATTAATTTAGATTCATATTATTAATTTTTTTTTGAAGAAACTGGAAACTTTAAAAGTCAAAATTATGTTTATTTAAAATATGTATATAATAGACTTTTTTTTTGTAAAGACGTTTGGTGAGTTTAAATTTTGTTATCGATTTTTTTTTTTTAATATTTTAATTTTTTGTTATTTTGCTGGTTTTTTTTTTAAATTATATAAATAATTTCTGTATTTCTTTAGCATATAAACAGAAAAAATTTATTTGACGAGTTGAATTTTGAGAACCACCTTTTCTTTTACCCTACTTTGTTTTTACATTACATTATTTGAATTTATATTTCACTAAATTAAACATATAATTACATATTATAAACATAGTATAAAATATATAGTACTCTCGTACATATACATAATAATAATAAAGTTTGTCAGTATAAAATTTCAAAATCACCTGGTTTTTTCCCTTGAATATTATTTTGACATTATTAATAGTGGATGACCTACAAAACAAAATATGTAATATAACATTATATATAGGTATAAGGTATACCTTACCTAGTTACAATTTTTCTCTTAACTTTTTTTGTAATTTTTTGGTGGTATATAATTTTCCAAAAATAAAAAAATTTATGATTGTGAACCTGTAGTCTCTGTGTATACCCCACGGGGGGAGGTCATTGATAAGATAAGGAAACACTGAGTCCGCCTTAATTTTTATATGAAATTTTTTAGCAGCCAATATTGATTTCGAACATTTTTTTAGTATTGAATAATTTCGTATACTTAAATATTATAGCAAATAAGTTTTGACGGTTGTGTTTATTAAATAATATTAGAAATTTGACAGTTGTTGTGTGTGGTGTTTAATATTAGCTTGAGAAAAGTTCACAAATAAAAGTCAAGGTAATATTACCGAATAACAAACAACGAAAAATAATAATAATATAAATAATTTTTAAAGAATTTACATTATTGTATTTAGAAATTATACATAAAATGTAATTGTATTAATTATTTAATTTATTGATAAAAATTTGATTACAATAAACTAATAATGTACCAAAAATCTATCCACATTTCATATGAAAATTTTATCAACTTTATTTTTCTTCGTTATTTAAATTTATTTATTTTTTCAAGAAAAAAAATGATAGCTGAATGATAATATTTTTTATATTCTAAATTATTCTAGAAGAATTTAGAATAACAATTCGTTTTTTGTTAATTAATAAAAATTGAGCTTTCTAAAGTTTTTTTTTAGTCTCTCAATTAAATTAATTTTTCGAATGATTCAATTACTTTTTTATATATACTTAGTAAATAATTTTCTTATAGTAAATATTTTTCTGAATCATTTCTCAATTTCTCATTATTTATTTAAAAAAAAAAAAACTTTATTTTGTGATAATCATTTTGTTTTTAAACACAATATTTAATTCCACAAGTCAAGTCGACGATTATTTTGTCTCCTTAAAATAATTACTTGTTTCTATACTAAATTTTGAATTGAATTTTTTGTATTGATAACGAACGACGAAACACAAGCTAAATTTTATGATTACGTACGCAAAATTTTCGTTAAAATCGTAATATAATTATTTTCATTTGAAAAACCAATGAAAATTTTATTTAAATAAAAAAAAAATTAATAATTATTTTTCTCAGTTTTTTAAAAGTACCATTAGTTTAAGAGAGGAGAAAACCCACACTCAAAATTGAGAAAAAAGTTTTTCACAAAATTAATAAATAAATAAAAAAAAACTTGTATTTCAAGTTATATTTAAAAAAATAATTTTCTTGTCAAAAGATTTAAAAAATAAATTTTGTTTGTTTTGCTTTTTTAGAATGTGATAAAGTTTAATTTTGTTGGTTTTTTGAATTTTTTGGTTGTGAATGTTGAATTATGAAAATAATAAAAATTTATTTTTGGCATAAATTATTCTCCAATAACTAACAAACCCCCCGCCCCATGACTGTTTCTTTGTTAGATATATTTTTTTAGCAGCATAATTTGAATTGTCAAAAATCTTGTTAAATCAATCATAAAACTAAATATTATACTTAATTTCGAGGAAAATTCTGTTATTTTGTTTATATAGGTACAAAAACTATAAAAAAAAATTGATTGCTTTTTTTCATCAAAATTTTATTGAATTAGGAAATTTAAGGGGAGAAGGTTTGGATTTATAACCTAAAATTTACAACATTCTATTTAAATATATTTTTCCTACATATATAAATTAGTAATATTAAATTATACTACAAAGTTTTTTGATTAAAACGAAATATAAATTTAAATTACATATATATATTTCCTTCCTCTATTGGCGCCATACTTAAAATTATTTGAAGTTAAAAAATCGAGACGCGCGGAATCCCATCCCATTACAAAAGTAAAAGCTCTTCTGGTACAATTTGTAATGTTTTTTTTTTTTCATTTTTGAGTGAAAAAGGAGCCTTACTTTTACCTTTAGAATATTTTTTTGTTACTAGCGTATGTCAGAAAATATGCACGTGATTTACATTTTTCTTTTTTTGTGGTGGTGGTGGTTAAATTGGAAAAAGAAAATTACCTTCTCTGGTTTTCCATTAAATTTTTATTATTACGTAGGTAAAAATATGTAATATAAATAATTATACTTTAATTTACGATACGACGACGAATACACAGCTAAAATTAATTAAAACACGTGTCGCAGTAGTCGGAAAAAAATAAATAAATAACAGCTTTTTGCTGGGTTTAATAAAAAAAAATGTGGCAATGAGCCCGTTTTTTTACGTCTATAATATTGTAGATAAATTTATGTATATGTATGTATGTATATAACATGTTTTTTTGCTGCTTTTGCTTCAGCAAACAAAAAAAAACTTTAATTTATTTGCAATAAGAAACTTTTGCTCTGTTGAAGAAATAAAAATTTGTGGTGGTAGCAGTGCATATACATATACATACTTTTAATTTAAAAGATGCATCAGACCGTATGATATATAAAATTTTCAACTTTTTAATGAAGTTATCGAATTCGCCTTTTGCTTTTCTCATTTTTTTTATTAGTAAATTTAAGTTTTAAATGTGCAATCCTTTTCAACACTTAAACGACAAAATAAAAATAGTTTTTATTTTTGAAACATTGAAAATTAAAATTCTAAAAATAATTATTATATAAATTATTCTTAGATATATATTATATTTTTTTTAGTTAGAAATCATGAAAATTTGGTCAATTTTTTGACATTTTGCTGTCTTTTAAGAATTTTATGGTGGTGTTTATGACGCAGAGTCCACCCTCGTGCTTGGAGACTAATTCTCGAACGTCAATTAAATCTTTATCCACATGTACAAAAAATTCCTTGCCGCTTTTTCTTTCGAGAATGTTGACAACTGTCACATTTAGATTGAAATATGTTTGACAGTTACTGTCATAGTAAGTATTTCACATATTGTCAGAAAAATACTATTCTTTAATTATATAGTTTCTAAAAGTCTAATAAAATCTTTGTCGATTAGAAATCATGAATTTTTAACAGGACATTAACATTAACTGTCATTATTTATACATAATTTCGACATTTTATTGTTATTATACCTGAATAATCTCTTTATTATTATATGGTAATTTGAATTAGAAATTTTATATTACTTGTCTGTCTGTCTACAATTTATTTATAGACCAGTTTCTTGACATTTTATTATCAACTATATATTTGTACAGTATATCAGACAAATATTATAAATAATTAATCTATTTTTATCTCTAACTATATTTCTAAATTTAATTTTCCCATATTTTTAATTACGTACCTTCCTTTAGTTTTAATATATTTAATGCTTTTTTTTACCTCTATTTTTATTATTATTATAGCTTAAATTTAAATTTAAAAATAAAAGGATTATGGACAAATTTATTTTTACCTTCTGTATTGTGTTATTATATTTTAATTTGTCCTTTCTAAAAGAAATCGCTTTTAATTGTTTTTTAATTAAATATTTTAAATGGAAAATTTAAATATTTCTTACCTTTTTTTAAATATTACAAATTAATGTTAAGGATAAATTTAGGTCAAATAATATTTCCACAGAAAAATAACGAAGTATAAAATAAAATAGGACACAGAAAAATTGTAAAATCAATAAAATTTTTATTAAATTTAAAAAAAAAATTTTTTTCAAGTAAGGATCAATTTAATTTGAGTTTAATTTAAAGGAAATCCTTTGAAATTTATTTCCTTTCTTTTGCTTATTTTTGTATCTTTTTTTTATCAGCTGTGTTTAAGGATTTAAAATCATTTTCATGATTTTAACCTGTCTCATTTTTTGTAAAAAAGAAAATTGCCAACGATGGCAAAATTATAAAAATCGATTTTTATGTATATTTTTTATGATTGTCTCTAAAATAATGGTATAACTCCTTTTTTTTATATATATGGAGTATTTAAATTGATTATTATCCACAGTTTCTTTTATATGAAAATTTTCTCATTCCAACAATTTTTAACATTAATTTACATTTAAACCGACGTCTTTATATTGATTTTCTGTCATTCCTGTCTGGATCTATAAAATCTAACAAATCATTTATGTAAACACACATACACATAAATAAAATTTATCAAACATATAAAATGAATATAGAAAATTTTAGCTAAAACAACCCACCCAGTTAGTAAAAAAAAGAAGAAATTTTATATCCTTGCACACAACTACTAATGTATATTTGCAGTATCTGTAACTGTACAGTCGCGGGCCATATTTTTTGTTTGGTGTTCTTGGTCTCTAAGCATGATTAATAAAAGCTGAGTTTATGTATGATAAATATATATTCCAAATCCACAAAACTATAAAACTATTAGATTGATTTGGGTTATGTTTTTGGATGTGTAAATTGACATTTTATTGCTTTGTGTTTTATGTCATGATGTGAAAACTGTGAGTTTCAGTTTTTGCATGGAAACGACTAAGTAGGATTAAAATTCTATTTTCAACTCAATGATAACATGAAAGGGATTCAGTCACTCAACTGAATCCCTTTCATGGAAACATCGTAATAAAGGTTCAATTGATATACAAAATATCAAAATATATAACTGGCCCGCGCTAGGATAAAGAAAATTTTTTACTCTCCCGGCTGTCAGTACTAACACATTCATATTATATTAATAAAAAAAAAATTATTGTGTTGAAAATTTACTTGAATCATTTTTACATAACCCAAAAAAGAAAAAAGAAAAAACGAAGAATGAACAAGGATTACTTACAAATTTACAATGGTAGGGGTGTGTAACCAAATTAATATCCTTTTGCTATATTATATACAAACAAATAAACACATATACACGAATATTTTCATGTTGCGACAAAAGTTTTGAGAGTTTTTACTGCTTTATCGAATTTTAATCAGTGACAAGGAATTAAATTATGTTCTTTTTTAATACACATACACATTTGTAGATTGTAGCTAGCAACATTAAAATTTAGTTGATATGAGGATTTTTGCTGTTGGGCATATGCTTTTCTTTCCCTTTTCTTGTTGTTTCAAATTGTCTATAGACATGTGGGGGGTTTTGGTATTCGGTTTGTAATAAAAAGTAGCTCGTCCCTACATCCGTCTGTCTTTCTGTAATAATGTTAGAGGGGAAAATTGAATTTTATAAATGACAAATTAAACTATAAATAATTGATTTTTCTTACGTTATATAAAAATGTTGTTGTAACTATATTGAACAAAGTAAAATGAAAATTATAATTGTTTTTGTAATTAAATTTTATAAGAAAAATTGACAGCACAAGAAAATAATCAATTTTTCTAACCTACACCCCCAACTTAATGTTTCCTTATTTATTATAGTTACTAAACAATTACCTAAAAAATATATTTATTATGTTATGGAATGGGAGATTAATCAAATTTGACGATAATTACGTGTATGTGGATGCGCAGAAAATAATGAAATTTTCAACTCGACGAAAAACAAAATTCAAAATTATATTTGAAAAGTAAAAAGGACGAAAATGTATATATGTGTATATTATTTTGGAGAGTTTTTTTTATTTAGGTTCTTGTGTCTGTCGCATCTCTCTCTCTGCGTAATATTTACACTTTTATTTTTATATAATTTTTCTTCTTATTTTTCTTTTTCATTATTTTACTTTCCCTTCTCTTGACAACGAAAATTCCAATAGTATAATAGAGAAAAAAAAATTTGTTTTTGTTTTTCGTTTTTTTTTTTTCGTATCCTGCAGTAAAAAAAAAAGTTTAGAAATGAAGATCCTTTTTTTTTTCGGGGACATTATTTTTCTTTCTGTTTATTTAATAAGGTGAATTTTCCTTGTATATGATTATATATTATTTAACCAAAAACAACAACATTGTGTCTGACTGTTTTATATACATAAGTATGTATATAATATTTATATAATTTTTTTATAAGGAGACTTTTTTTTATATATATTTATAATTCAAGGTCAATAACCTAAATATATTTTGTTTTACGTAGGGGAATAATTTTGTGCGTTGTTAGTAATAAAAAGAAATTATAAGTTAATCCTAAATTTAATTTCATTATAAATTTAATTGTTAAAATCTTTAATTTTTAAATTTAATTTGTCATCCTTAAAAAAATGTCAAATTTAAGGATTAAGAAAAACACTATGGGAAAAATTAATACATACAATATTAGTCACCCACTAAGGGAAATATTTATTTTACAATAATCAAAATTTAAATACATATTTGAACTAATTTCAATTTTCGAAATTGTGAAAGAATTAATATATTATGGACCAAATGAACCATAACATTTTATATTATTTTAAGGCTAAGAGATCCTTCCTGTCAAGTATAGTTTATTTAAAATTGGCTGGATATTGTTTGACACATTAAATTAATAGTTCAAAGGATTCAAATTAGACATTATATTTGAATTTGTTTTATGTGAACCGAAAAATGTAATATTTATAAGATTTAAGATTTTATTAGTTTTTTTTATATATTAGTATGTTATTTGAAATTTCTATATAAATGCAAATTTCAATTGAGATTATTTATAAATAACATATTTGTCTCGTAATGAAGTTCTAGAAATTCAATTTTGCTAATAAATTATTTAAATATTTGTAATCATATTTAATTTATTATTTATTATACTTTTTATCTATAAACGCGTAACGAATCATTATTGATATATAAAATATCTACAAAATTATCAGTAATAGTAATTTTGTTTTGTGTTGACGAACACCTTTTTCAATCATATTCAAAATATCAAAAAAAAAAAAAATTTCGACCTAAAAAATTTTTTGATATATTTTCTCCAAATTTTTATTTACATACATATACTTATGTACATAGCTTTTATTATTATTAGTGAAATAAAAACCTCACCAATAAAAATTATCCAAATTTTTTTTGCTATCTCTAACCAAATTTTAAGTTAAAAGTATAACAGGGAGATTCATTTGCTATAATAATTATCGCATGAAATTTTATTTTTAATATTTTATATCATTTTAACATTTTCGTGTTATTTTAGCGTTATATAAAAATATATTATGCGGGCAATTGCGATTTTTAATATGGTTATGCGGTTATAAAAAATGAACCACAATTTTTCCCAATTTTTTTTATATATACTTTAAAAATAAAAGAAAAATTCTGTATTATATCTTTATCTTTTGAAAAAAATATACCTATAAAAATTTATGATAAATTTTATATAAAAATTAGGTCAGCAAAACAGCAAAGGAAAATAATATTTAAAATCCGAGAAATTTTTAATATTTGTAAAATTCCAATCCTATAAATTCCCAGTTATTGAAAAAAATCATTAAAACAATGTGTTCGTTTTGCCTCCGAAATATCGTATAAGTTTAGAAACATAGAAGGCTTTGACTGGTTTTTACTACTCCAATTCCAATATTAATTTTTTTGTGACTTACTTAATACATTTTTCCTTTAACCAACGATTATTTTTTCTTTTCTATAACAAATTATATTACATATCATCTTTGTATCTATTTTTTTTTCTTTGCTAATTTATTTATTTATTACACATTATATGCGCGCGTATGGTAATTTTAAAAATTTAAATCGCAAACATAAAAAGTTTTGGTTTGTGTTGAAAAGCACAGTGCGTTAATGTTGGGCACACATTTTTTTTGTTTTATAATAAATTTTTATGCTTGTTTTATGATTTTTTTCGTTATGTCAGTGAACGCAACAACGCAATAATAATTTACATTATACCAAACTATATCCATGTATATACATAAAATTACAAGAAAATTTCAATATTATTTTTATTACATAAATAAATTGTTTTATATGGCTTTGATTTTTATACATATAAATCATAAGTTTTTATAAAAATTGATATGTCTTTATGTAAATCTATGCAAAGAAAAATTATTTGTAAAATTTGAGAACCTAAATATCTTTTTTTTTTTGGCAACGTAAAATCTTTCATGTTATGTAAAATGCTTACCAAAAAATTTAGTCATACAAAAATATCTATGTACTTTAATTTTTCTATAGCGATAGACAACTGACAAGACAATGACAATCGCTCGTGCAAAATTACAGGAATAATTAATAGGTGGTGCAGTTTTCTTTTCCATTTTATGGGAAGAATATTACTCCAACTTATTCTCCAATGTGTGTAACCTTTGTTATTTGACAATATTATTGTATAATTAATTTTGTCCAATTTGACCAATAATTGGCAATTCATTGATATATTTTTACGTCAAAGTTTGTCAAAATATGATCTTAACAAATGTCATAAAAGATTTTAATTTCGAATTCGCTTTTTATTTACAAACTTTTAAATATATATATACATAAAATAAAATTGATAGAATTTGTAATCATAAACGAGATTTAAATTGAAAATATTTCTATTTAAAATTATAGAAACAAAAATGTAATCTTCATTTTATGTTGCTTGACAAGAATTTGAAATATTTTTCTCCCAATTGATTTTTTTTTGTTTTTTTATCGTCTTAAAAAAATTATGTCATTTTTTTTTGTATATATTTAAATATTTGCGAAAAAAAAATTGTTTTGAAATAAAAAAAATATATATAATAGAATTTTATTTATAAAATTATTTTCCTTCTATATAATATACAAAGCTTTAAGTATATTTTTAATTTATTTAAATAAGTATATAAGACAATAATGTTGCTCTTTGAAGTTTTCTACTTTATGTATATAAATACATATAAATATTATATTATATAAAATGAAACTGACGTGACGACCTTCATTGTTGTTAAATTTACATTATTCGATAAAATAAAATACTAATAGTAGCTGTACTGTTCTTTTTATATATATAATAATAAATATGCTGCTTTTACCATACACAAATATTTAAATATTTTTTTTTTGTTATTTTGTTGCTGCTGTCGACTTTCAATTTACAACTAAAAAAGATTAATAAAAAAGCTTTTGCATAAATAACATTAGATTTTTCATATTGCTTTCTGATGCTGATTGCAATTATGTTAAGTTTATATAAATAAAAGCTTATACATATTTGATAAAAATAATTGTATCTCATTCATTAATAAAAAATAAAAATTTATCTTTAATCAAGAGAGGGAAGAGCGAGATTCAGTATCAATAATAATCAGTAATTATAATAAGTAAATGTGAAAAATATATTTCCCTTTAATTTTTTCTTATTTGCCTAGAAAAAAAACTGTTGTGAAAATCCCCCTTTTCAGATTTGTCATTCGCTAATTAATCAAAACAAAAATTACGTCACTATTTTGTAATTTGAGTTATTTTAAACAGCACTGTCAAAAAGTTGTTTTCTGTGGACAACTGTCAAACAACAATGTTTTTCTTTACAGTTAATAGATTTTAGTATATTTTTCTGATGTTTCATTGAGAAAAATTCATAACAAATCTCAGCTTTTCTTTTTCTTTAATTTAATTCTGTTGGAATTGGAACTATCTAGTTAAGTCAAGGACTAATTTTCATTATTTTACTCTGGAATATTTTACAGTAAAATAATGTTAGATTCTTCACAGATTTGAAATTGAGAAGAGTGCATTAATTATATCAATTACACATACATTTACATACTATGATCAAATCAAATTATTATATAGGTCGTTGTGAAATCAGAAGATATTAAAAAAAAAACAGAAAACCTGGAAAAATATTGATTATTCTTATTTCTGGTATTTCTTCTTTCTTTTTTTTTTACCAACACACATTTTTTTATATATATTTCAAAGATTTCCTTTCACCTTGAACCACAAATTCCAAAATTTATGAATACACTGAAATATTTTGTGCATCACTACAATCTGATCCCCTTAAGAACCTTTATTTTTTTTACTATATTTTTCGATTTCGACAAGTAGTTAGTTTAATGATATGGACTTGTGTTAATCTGATATGTTCTTACACTTTGTAAATTTATTAAATTGGTATTGTACCAACCACCACCAGTGTGTGCATCAATTACACCCCCCTGAAGCACACAAAATACAAACAGATTTTTTTCCACAAATTTATAATTCCAAAAAGTCCCATAAGCCCGTTTATTACAAAACAAAAATCCTCTTTCACAAACACATACCCACATTGTAAGAGCAGCAGATGTGAATTTATGCTGAAGCATCGTCTTTAAAAACAAAATTATGAAAAAATACCAATGGTCTGATTAATATTGCTTGGTATATAATTTAAAAAAAAAATTTGGTATAGGTAGGTACATTATTAATGCTATATATTTACAGTATATATGGCTGTATTTATGTTGTGTGTAGACAAGGAAACATAATAATAGTTATGGAAAAGATGAAGTAAAAAAAACATCACAAAAAACACTAACTTTTTTTTTTATTTTGTTTAATGTTTTACGCGCCGCGGCCTTCAACAACGTGCTATCCACGGTCGTTTACTACTCATTTTTATATACATATATAATTTTTTTTAACTTTTTTTTGTATCTTATGAAATTATGTTGTTATACATAGATATGAGTATATATGTATAATTCCACCTTTCTTTAATTTTTTATCTAAACCGAAATTAATGTGTTTTTTTTTTTTGGGAAAGAAAAGACTTAAATCTTCTGAGAATTTGCGGTAGAAAAAAATATTGTGAGTAGACGGAAATCAGGGGAAAATATGTTCCTCCGTACCGTACCTTACGTTCCCTTCTTAATTATAAATTTATTTAGAAATTTGTTGCGGTGCAGTGTTTTGTTTAAGGTATTGACAAGGATCATTAAGGTCAAGTCACTTATTAAGGTTATTATCTTGTATAAATATTAATATTCGCATATTTTGACAGCAATATGTCAAATTTTGACAATTTTCCTTATTTCCATTTAAAATTTTAATTCTTTGAACAGACTCAATAAAAATATATCAAATTTTGACAATATACGCCATTTTGAAAATATTTTATAAAACTAAAAAAAGGCAAAAATATATTTCTGTAATAAATCTTAAATTTCAATTGAAGAAGATCAGGATTACAGATCAGGAGTAAATAAATGATATCAACATTATAAAAATTTGTACCTACTTCAACATATTCTCAGACATTTTTTGGATCCTTCAATAAATATACCTTTAACTTACAGTTACACACATAAATTCAACAACACTATGATATTTATCAAACTGTACTTAATATTAATAATCAATCTTTATAAACATTAATTCTTTCATTAATACCATTAAAAAATCTCATTTATAATAATGGGGGGACCCCGTCTGTTTTTTTATGATCGCTGTAGCCTTTAACTTGTCGTGTATATTTTTTTTCTGGTGTACAACACAATCTAAAAATTATGTTGCTATAAAAATTCACATTTATTGTTTTTTATGAATCTTTATAAAAAAGAAGAGAGTTTTAAAAGAATTGGCCTCCTGAGTGTAATTTGAAATCAAATAGCAACACAGCAGCAGCAGCAGCAGCAACAACATAAGATGTGCCGTGCCTATATGGTTGCCTGTTCAGCCAGAAATAAAAATCATCAATAACAACAGAACAACAATACATAATTTTATGTGCTCTTCCCTTTTAAAGCCATTAAAAAAATATTGTAATAAAAAATATGTAAAGAATAATCTTAGAGGTCTTTACCTCCTAGGAAGGCCAAGATCTCCTCCTGATTTCTTTTCTTTTTTTACTTCGAGTGTTTTTTAGGATTTCAATTTTTTTTTTTTGTAAACTGTACACACAAAAAAATTGTTCACCTTTTTTTCCATTATAATGATATTTATTTTATTTCTTTAAACGTTTTTTTATATGCTGTTTCTTAAAAATATTTACATTATTTGATGGCCAACAACAATTGTTATGTTGAGTTCTTAAAAGTGGCTGAATGCGTTGAATATGTTGAGTACAAAAATGGTTAGAAGCGACAGACGCAGTTTAAAATACTATATTGCTTATTTTGGAGTTGTTGCTTTAGACTATAATCAAACACACGGCTTTGATTTCTTTTTTTTTTTTTTTTTTTGGGATTCAAAAAGAAAAAGAGGTTTTATCTGTATAAAATGGTGAAATTTAATCGTCCCTGTTTCTTTTACTGTGTTTTTATGTAATTTAAAGGTGGATTGAAATCTTAAAATTATTATGTTTACAATTGAAATTTTAAAAATTGAGAATAATTCTAGCGGTCCAATCCCAATTGTTGTCTGCAAAAATTGAGATTGACTCATTACCAATCCATTACCCTGTCGCAATAAATAGTTTCTCCGGTACAGAGGAATTTATGCCCCGGAATCCATATATAGAATTAGTAGGCCACAGACCCATTGCAATAAAATGTTGGAAAACCTCTACGAGCTAGGTCTAGGTCCACATAGGGGGCTGTTGAGCCAAAAGAAGTATATACCGAAAATAGGCTAATTACAAACATTGAAATTGTTGCTCAAGTTTTATAGTCATTATTTTTTTGTAACGACCTTGATCGCTTTTGATGAATTTGTAACGTAATTGTAACGCCTTGATCGCTTTTGATGACTTTTGAACTTTGTTTAATTTCAATGTCCTGCTTGTGAGAATGAATCTTCTAACTGTACAATGAATCATTTTCCTCTGCGCTCGCCTTGTTATGATCTATGTCTATGGTATCATCCTAGACATTTTTAAGCCTTCTATTATTCTACTAAACAGACTGCAAGTTCAGTATTAATTAATTCGCCAAAGTAAACAATCTATAAAAGATTCAATAACGCAAAGCACTCCATCCTATTGCTAATGCTTCTTCCTCATATCTAGATTTAAGAATTCTTCTCCTTTCTGTATAATAAAAGATTTTCTTTCTGTTTTGGTTGGGAAGTCAGCAATCGCATTTAATTTATTTTATTTGTTAAGAAATCCAAGAATGCAAAGAACAAAAATATTTACGAAAAAAAAAATTTCAAATCTATCCGTGTTTTTCTTTGTTGGTTAATAAATTCTCCTGTCAGGCTAACCTCTCGTGTTTGGCTTTGGGATTATTATTCGTTTTTTATTCTTCTGTATTTTTTTTTTTGGCCATGAAAATTTATTTGTATAAATATTTCTCATCAATTTATGAAAAACAAAATATAATAAATTTAGGGTCAAAGACTTGATCGCGTTTTGGGTTTCTTCTTGAACGCTGCTGGTGATGAATGTATTTTTTCATTTTTTTGAAATTTATATATTTGGACACTTGTTTTTTTTGGTTCTGTGTTCTTTAAGTGGAATATTATTTCAAATCCCTTCATTTTTTATTTGTGGTCTTATGCTTTCAGCTGCTGATGATATTAAAAAAAATGATCTGTCTGTCTATCATATTTCGTTTTCTTGTGAAATTTGTGTCGATTTCGAGACAAAAATAGAAAGAATATCTAACCATTATGACTCAAATCTGGAAGGTGGTAGAAAATGATTGAATGGATAATAAGCAACGGTTTATGTAGTTATTCACACATTTTGATATAATTTCGTGAAGGAAGTGATTCATAGATTTCAATTTCATTAAAATATTTTAATTGGAATTACTGTAATTGTTTAATTATTGCTACTTTTGACATTATGTGAAATAAAAACATATGTTAATTTAAAGATTCCTATAAAATTTATTTAGAATCGAAAAATGGTGGTCATATTTGTTGCTATATTAATTTCGAGTCTTGACGGCAATCGAAAAGGGTTTCATATACGAATTATTTCCGATAAACAAATCGAAAACGAAATTTATCACTAGTGAGAGTGGGTGGTGTACGTCGAGTAAAAAACAAATAAATTTCATTCTGTAAATTTCAAAATCGTGATTTTTATTCATCAACCAAAATTACAATACCGTTTTTTTTTTTGGTTACACACATTTTTTAGTTCGCATTATTGATTGAATTTTTCATTAATAATCCCCCCTCCCCATCCTCATTAAAACAATACAAATAAGTAAAGTACTACAAAATAAAATATAAAACCCAAAAAGAAATCAGATTGAAAAAAAACGAGGGTTTTACTTGCTTAACATTTAAAAGATTTTAAAAATTCATAGAAAGAAAATACGATGATTTTTTTTTATCGTGATTTCTGTTGTTTCTCCTCTTTCGATTTCATTTTTTATTATACGTACTATATCTGTTCATAAATAACGGAGATTTTTATGTAGTCTTTTTTTTTATAATAATATTATATTTGGTGTGTTAGAGTTACCTTCATTTTATCATTAATACAACATAAGCATAAAATCATGAAACATTCAACTTATAAGTAAAGAAAATTGTAAATGGGGAATCCATCTTTAAGCTAACATTTTCTTACTGTGTATTGTATATAAAAGACGAGACAGTCAAACATATTTAACTCAAACTTCCTTAACACAAAATTCTCGTTTCAATCGAACAATTTTTGTGTACTGAGGAAGTTCCGAGTTAAAATGTTATTTCTTTAAATGAAAATATTTTCTCAGCTTCGCTTGTGGATTCAACTTAAAGAAGCTTGATTGTAGTATTATAAATTTTTGCTATTTTTGTTGTTCGTGATATTTAGTTATTTAAAAACAGTTTATTTTATTTTCTTATTGTTTTTCTTTTTTCTAACTAAAAAAGCGTGTCTTTAAAAAAAGATTCATCCATCACGCATACCATAAAATTTACTTAATTCTCTCGTAAGTTTTTGCTTATAAAATTATTTTTTTAAAAGGAAACGAAGTGTTGTTTTTTGTGTGGAATTATTTTTAAATACACTGCTAATATTTATGACTGCACAAATAGAGGCGTTCATAAATTAAATGAGGAAAATTTATTTATTTTTTTTTTAAAGAAAAATAATAAACAGTCAAGTCTTTTTATAATTCCGGTACAGCTAAACTCTACTAAATCCTTACAACCATTCCAAAAATTCATCATTTTACAAATTAAATTAATCCTTTTTCAATTTCAAATTTGAACGAAATTAAATTATGTGAACTCTGTCAAATGTAAATTGAAAATTATTATTTATACAAACTCCTCTCAGATGACATTTTAATTAATGGAAAATTATGAACCAAAAAAAGATATTAACAAATTCAAAAAATTTCTTGTGGCAAAGTTTGTTGTTTTCTGATCTGAAAGGAAATTTATTGTATTAAAAAATAAATAAATTCATGTTAAAAGGAAATAAGAAACTAATTGAATTCATTATTTTATTTTAATAAAAAAAACTGTTTAATTTCATGTTGTTTATTGCATATTTATTGAACATGAAACTACTAAAATATTTAACAAGAAGAAGGTACAGTAAAATAAGAAAACATTACTTAAACTTAAGTCTTAAAGAGTTTTCTTTTTTTTGTTGGTTGGTAGTAGGTGGATTATTAAAATTTTAATTTTGTATTTTTTTGCGGTTAACAGAAAATTTTTTTTTACAGTGCAACCAAAATTCTATAAATATTGAAAAAAAAAATTTCTGGGGAAAATTCGGTTTTAGAAAATAAAATTGGCAAAAGTTTCTAGTACAAGCTAAAAAAATAGCTGTCTCTAAAAAAAAGTAGCCTCACCACACTGAAAATCAAATCATATTCAACTAAAAATCGTACTCTTGTTCTCTTACACAATTCCGTCGTGGCATTTAATTGCAAAGTTGGAAAATCTATATTTTATTTCTTAACTTTTAAATTACATATTTTTTTTACCAATTATTATTAATATTCATAATAAATATAACTTACAAATTTTTGCCCATGATCAAAGATCAAAAAATCTCAATTAGTTTTAAAGTTAAAATTTCAATGTTTTTCAGCTTTGATCAAAGAAATTTTTTTGCTAGTATATTTCTCTTGCCACTGAAGTTATACAAAAATTTAATAGTTTTGAATTGAAAATAATTATTTATGATTTCTACAAGCACATATTTACATGATTGAATATATATGTTTGTTATTTTTTTTAAATAGAAAATATAAAATTATTACACCATCAGACAAACATGAAAAATAGTAACAAACACACTACACAAACATTCAAAGTATTATACGCTCATTCATTTGGTGATATTTTATATTTTAGTGTTGCACTGTATTTTAAAAGAATTTTAATTTATAATAAATTTATTAAAAAAAAAAGGGGTGTATAATTTTTTTTTCATATTTTTATCAACTAAAAGAAACATACATAAATATAATATAATAGCATTAATAATAAAATATTAGCATTCTCTGTGGTTGCTCCTCTATATACTGTAGAGTAGGACTCACGATCCAATAAAAATGCCTTTGAATGAATGCGCACATTTATAATAGATATATTGATATAAATTTAAGTTTTGACGTAAATTATCACTTGTGTCTGGAAAAAAACGGTATAAGAATAAATTTAAATATAAAATTGAAAATAATAAATTTTTAAATTATTTTAGTAGAGAAGTAAATTAATTCTTTTAATGATTTAAATTTGGAAAGTTTAGTTTCTACTTATTGTTTGATTCTTGGATTTAAAAATTTAATTTTTAGCGCTTTTTTTTCTAAACTACAAGTACAAAACGATGACAGTATTTTTGAAATTTCTGCCACTAGAGGCGCTGAATACCAATATATGCTAAATTTTTAATATCTTAAATCATATTTGAGCTTTCGGATCAGCAAGATACTGCCTGGTCACTGCAGCCTTAGGCTTATCATAATGTAGCAATGAGAAGATATAAAATTTTTGCATAATCCAGTAATTAAGAAAAAAGCTGAAACTATTGCGGAGTAGTTTAGCTGCGCAACACTTTTTAAAATATATATTAATTCCACAGTTCATACTATAAGTACTTTTAATTCTGAAATATCTTTTTTACCAATGCTAAAATTATGAGAAAAATACCTATAATCTCAATTGGTGTTAAATCATATGTAGTAAAATATTTCGTCGTGCTAAATACATAATTTGTCGTGCCGAGAACATATGGATAAGATGGTGCAAGTATAACACTTATATAAGTACTTAATACTAATTATTTTATTGTACTATTTCTCCCTTGTGTGTATATCTTACAGAAAAGCTCTGATAAATGGAATAGTAAATTTTACTCTTACCTAAGTTAATTTTTCTTGATATTAAAAACCACCATATTGGTGAATTTTTCTCTTAAAAACGCCCTATTTTCAATATTACGTTTAAAATATGAACAAACAATATTTATCTTCAGATTTGAACACAATAATTAACAACAACTGAAAAATTATTTATAAAATTATCTTCTACTACAAGATAAACAAGAAAATCAACTTTTTTAATAATTTTTTTTTAAAAAAAATTAACCATAAAATAAAACTTTGTTTTTTTTTTCTCTTTTATTATATAAAATTTAAATTTTGAAAAAAAAAAAAAACAACAGAAAATAAAAATAAAAACAAAATTCTTCAATTTTGGCAAGCATAAATTTTAACCATGTCATGTCCTATTTAATAATTATATACAAGCTTTTTTTTTTAATGTCGTCAGATTATCTTCTACTACACACTAATATATTTTTTTTTTGCAATACCTTAAATTAATTTTGTTGTTTGGTTGTTTCAATGATTTTTTTTTATGTTTTTTTGAAGTGGTGACGTTATTAAAAACATAAAAAACAAAGATTGAAAATTATTTACCGTGACTCTCAAGTGGTGACGTCATTCTCGATTAATTTTTTTTTTTTGTTTTCTACCTTCTTTTTTTTAATGCAGTTTTGTAATTTGATTTATTATTTTATGTATATTTTTTTCCCCTTCCTATTTCCTGTTTCAAAAAAAAAAAGCATAGCTACTTTTTGAAAAAATTATTGTTGCATGAGATTTGTTTTTATAACAACTTTTAAAAATTGACGTCATTTTTGTTTTTTAAACAAAATATTAAAATTAAATAGTTTTTTTTGGATATTTTGATGATGATGCTAAAGCCAAAATATAGTGACTCATTTGATTGCGGAAAAAATAATAATTTTTTTGGTATCTATAAATATTTTTCGTTGGAATTATTATACATAAAAAAGTATATGTAGGTAATATTATTTTTATTTCTTAGATTGTTATGAAATTATGTTATTTTTTTTATGATTTCTCGAGATTATTTTCGATGTTAATTTAATAGATAATTTTGCTAATATAACAAATTGTTCCTCTTCAAAATAACAAAACGATGAATCATATAAAAAAAAACTTCAATTTCAATTGAATTTAATAATTTAATTATTAATATATATAATTTTCCATATCCTGTCCTCAAAATTTGAATATGAAATATGAAATTCAAATAATTTATCACCAAAATTCTTTTTAACTCGTTTCTTGTTCTTCCAATATCCTTAGAAAAAGGATAATAATTTAGGTTAGGGGGAATTATCCAATCTGTTGAATTCTATAAAAAGTCGAATTTGACCTGAAAAATAACTATAAACGACAGGTGCAATATATCTTATCTCTAATTGCGATTATAAATGTAATTTTTCGTTTTGTAGAATTTATTTAAACATCTGTTTCAAAAATATTTTACATACATATAGAATCACTGGGAAATTGAATTATTTAAATATATTTTAAATAATTTGATGCAAGGAAAATAGTTTTTCTTTCAACATAAATTTTTGATTATGTATTATAAAAAAAAAACAGATTATTGCACATAAATACTCCCGAAACTCGAAGAAAAAAATTTAGGTTTGGTTTGGTAAAATTCATAATTTCTCTTTCATAAATTTTCTCTTTATTTTTATTGTTTCTCAAAACAAAATTTCCCCATTTTTTTTTACATAATATTATTTTTACTTTTAAATTAATTTATTTAAATAAAATTACTCAATATTTTATATTTTATATTTTAAAAAAATATTCTTCCTTGTTTTAAGAAAATTTCAATAATTATTAAAAAAAACTAATGTTGAATTGAAATAAAAATGAATAAAATTATTACAAAATTCGATAATTTTATATTACGCAAACTCTCCTCGAGATATTCACCCATTTTTTTTCAGCTGTTTTGAAAATAAAATTTTTCTTTTCTCCTTTTAAAAATTTGTATCATGATTTTCAAGTTTTTCTCCAATTTTTTTCTTTTCAATTTAGGATTTGTTTATTTTTATGTTGCTGAATATAAAAAAAAATTAATTTCTGTTTTTTAATTTCGTAACTTTTTTGTTGGTTATATTAAATATGTAACTTTGTGTGTGTATATGTATAAGTATAGTAATAGTAATTATACCAAAAGAGTTTTTCATTGCAACATCATAATCAAATCATATATTAATTATTATGTTGGATTTTTTATTTTTCATTTTTCTCTTCAATTTTCAATTTATAAAATTTTTTTTGGGGGGGGGACGTTGGGAGAGAAAATTTTAAATGCAATTTTTATATTTTATATACAAAAGAAATATTATAAGATAAAACTATGTAGATAAAATATTATGCAATGATAATAATAATATATATATTTTTCAAATTATATTTTAAATGCATTTTTTTTTTAATTTTAAAAATATTGGAGGATTATTAATATTGATTATACAAAAATAATTATGTTAGTGTCAAAGTGTCGAATTATATAGAATTTTTAGGCAAAAACGCCATCTATATTTTACTGAATTGTTAATTGGAAATTCTTTCTGTCATTATTTATTTACTGAACTCCTCTAGTATCAAAATCTTCTTGTCAATTGAATTAAAAGTGTCAGAGATTTTTCGTTAACGTCAAATAATCGCAGCACTGTAATGGTTTTCATTCGTTTTTATGGTAGTTTAATCAGTGAGACAGCAAAGCAATCAGATAGGATCATTGGTTAACCTAAATTTGTCTATTTGTTTACTACTATCAAGCTAAGTAGTCGAAATACGAGCAAAATGAATAAAAACAATACAGTTCTGCAGTCATTTGACGTTCCACCTTTACTTTAAAAATTCTTGTTAGACAATTAGTAACATTAAATTTTCATATACACTGACTATGGACTATCACTATGCTATTGCTATGCCAAATAGTTTGTTTAGTTTAGATTCTAAACTAAACAAACTATTTGTTTAGATGATATAGAATAGCAATAGACTAGAGATAGAGAATATTCCTAACCAAAATGTGCAAACACAGAATTTGCCTAATTATTATTCTAGTATTTTCTCTTCGATAAATGCTTACTAACCTTTAAATGAGATTGTATACCTATATATATATTGGTTTATAATAATCAGTAAACCAAAAAAATTAAAAATATAAATTTAATAATAATAAAATTTCTTTTTTTCTTTATTTTTACAGATTGATTTATTTTTTTTTTTTTTGAGCAAAAAAATTGGCATCAAAAAAACACTTGTGAATAATCATTGAAATTCGGGGAAATTCAATAATTGTCGTTGCGATAGTATATAATCTCCTCATCAATCATCAATCATCATAAATTGTCGTCAATATTCTTCGATCAACAAAAAAAAGTATAAAATTTGTGAAATTGTTCGAAAAGAGTTTCTTCTTATTGAACTCTTTTGCAATCCTACTAATGTTTTCATTATTATTTATATAAAAAAAAACTCTTCTTTGCGTGTTTTTTCCTCCCCGACATATATTATATAAATGTACTCATCATAGCTCCTTTCACGTGCAAAGATTTTTTTTTTTGTATATTATATTTAAAATATTAATTTCAAAATAGACGATTTTTTTTTTATGCAAAAAAAAAAAGAAAACAACATAAAAAACATAATAATTAAAACATATATAAAATATTTAAAATAGACAATTGTTTAAATAAAACAAAACGGCAGCATCATTACTTCTATAGTGAAATTATTAAATTTAACACTGCAAAAGCGACAATTAAATTATAATAATAAAACTCGCATAAAAAAGAAAATTTATTGAAAATTTCTTATTTTTTCTCCTCCATCAATCATCATCATCATCATCATACCTCGTCGTCGTCGTCGTCTCCACTAACAGCAGCGGTGTATGAAAATAAAAAAAAAAATAATTTATAATTAAAAAACATTAAAAATAAAATTTAGTAGGTAAATAAAAATAAAAAAAATATCCTTTTGCAGTGGTGTTGTGTGTGATAAGTGAATGTGCTTTAAAGAAAGATAATTTATATATCGAACAAAAAAAAAATAAAGATTGGTAAATGTAAAAAAAAGTAAAAAAATAAAAAAATCGAATGAATAAAATTTTAATCTTATCAAGTAATTTTTTTCCTTATTTATAATATAAAAAATAAATAATAATTATATAAAAAAAATATTTAAAAAACAATATAAGGAAAATTCTTAAGTGTTGCCAGAATAGTGTAAAATAAATTTTGAATAATTAAACAAAAAAAAAAAATTATTCGCGCGTAAAATAAGAATTTTTTTTTTTTTTTTTTAGATTTATTAGAATTTTTTTTCTTTTTTTGTGTAAATTTATATATTTTTTTAATTATTTTTTATAATATAAAAATATAAGAAAATATTCTGTGCTTTGTCGCGCTGTGCGAAGACAAAACAAATAATTCAACATTTTTCAAATTTTTCAAAGAAAATAAGTGATAAAGAGAGAGAGAGAGTGGACAAAACACAATCAGAAAAAAATTATATATTAAATTAGTAAAATAAAAAAAAATAAATAAATTTAGAAATGGAACGTGAATCGAATCCAATGCAACCGCAGTGCCGTTCTGGATGTGGTTTTTATGGTAATCCAGCTCAAGATGGACTTTGTTCAGTTTGTTATAAGGTAAAATTTTCTATTAAAATTTCTCATTTTTCTATTAAAATTTCTCATTCTAATAAACTTACATTTTTTTTAGGATTCTTTAAGAAAAAAACAACAACCACCAGTTAGCAGTACACCTGTATCTGTACCAAGTCCACAAAATACCCCCACATTCAGTCCAGCCATTACAATTACCAATACCGCAAAACCTACAGTACAGAGTTTACACCAACATAATGATCTAATTAAAGAGGTGTGAAAAAAAAACAAATTTTTAAATATAATTTTTATAATATTTTTCAGCGAAGAATATTCATCATCAAAGTTTTTTTAAATTTTGTATTTTTTGAGCATCTTTTATAGATTTTAAATATTTTTTTGCCAAATCAATTTCTCGTTTACAAAATGTTAACACCGTTGAGTGCTGTCATATATATTAATACTAAATTTATACGGTGCCCTAGTATGTTATAAGCGTGGGGCATAAAATTTTTTGTTTGTAATCTTCGTTTTGCTCCATTTTTTACTTGCATAAAGAAATTATCCTGATTTACTTTTATCAGGGTTCCTCTGTATAAACAGTTAAAGCCCACTGGCACTCGAAAACAGTTTAAGCCCACTGGCACATGCATGGCACTCCACGTGTTAAAATTGTCAAATTGCATTTATATATACTTAAGTGTGTTTGAGCTAGAATAAGATTATTAAAATTTGATCTTAACATTTAAACCGTAAAAATGAAATTAAATAAAGATTAAGCTTTTTTGTTGAATAAAGTAAAATTAAACTTTCAAACTAATTTCGAAAATAAACTATGAATTGTTTTTCATATAAAAGGATAAAAAAAATAGGAACTTTATTCAATTTAAAGCTAACATTTTTGTTGTACAGCACTTTTCAAAATTTACTTTAAAAATACAAAAAAAAAACCTTTTATAAAATATTTTACATTAAAGAATAGTAAACTTTGGAGAGTGTGTATAACAGGAACAAACAAAAATTAATTTGACTTGTCAATATATATATATAATAATTTTTGATTTCACTATTTTCGCATTGCGATTTTTTCTTCTAATTTTCTTTCTTTTTTTTTTTTTTTAATATTACGTAAATAAGACAAAATTAATTTTTGTAAATTATTTTTGAAAAAAAAAATTACTATGTGAATTAATGTTTCAAAATTATAATTTAAAAAATACGTAATAACCAAAGCAAAAAAAAAATTAAAAAAAAAAAATTGAAATTTTTTAAAATTATATTTTAAATATTTTTGAAAAAATAAGGTTATGTCAGAAAGATTTCAACGAAAAATTGCTGAAGCACCAAAAATTCGTAAAAAAATAGAAAAGAAATTTAAACCCTTAGATTGTGAACCTAAGAAAGCATTACCATATGCAAAAATTGCAACGATTTTAATTTCAAATATTCAAACAGCTTTGCTTCTATTTTATAGAGATTCTGGAGGGAATTAATAATTATATAAAAAAAATATAAAATTAGTAAATATTGATAATAAGAGCGATGAAAAACAAAATAAAAAAAATGAAAATATTAATAATAATTTAGAAAATAATAATAATAATGATAATACAACATCGTTTAATATGGCGGCAACTACTAATGGTAATATTAATATACATAACGAAGATGATTCTGTAAGTCAACCAATTACAGATAATAATTTACCAAGTACTTCAAAGCCACCAACAACAAATTCACCATCGCAAAATACTAGTAAAAATAATAGTAAAAGTAGTAGAATAATGTCAATTGGTTCAGCAAAAAGGAAACTACGAAAATTAACAGCATTAGTAACAAATACACATAAAAAAGATAATAATTGTGAAAAGAAAATGGTATGATCGTTTTCGAAGAATTAAATTTTAAAATAAAAAATACCCTGTATATATAATTGAATCATCCCCTTTTTCTACTCTTTCGTTCGTGATACAATTTCTACGTTTTGTAAATTTTTATCCTCGCCTGTCTCTTGCAAATCCAATTATACAATAATTAATATTAAATTTATAATATTTAAAAAAAAAAAAAATTACAATTTATAATTATTTTTTTTTTTCTAATTTTAGAAATTAAACGAAGATGCAGTTAATAAAGATAATTTAGTTTCGGCGGCAGGTCCATCAACTTCCACAAATCACGATCAAGATGAAGATAAAGATGATGGTGATAAAGATGGTAAAAAGAAAAAGAATCGTTGTGCTACTTGTCGCAAGAAGGTTGGACTAACAGGTATTTTTATTCACTTAATAATCATTGTAGCATTAAAATTTTAAAGTTTATTCAAATATTTTACTATATGTATTTGACTGCAAAACTTTTTACAATTAATTCTCATCAAAATGACTACTTTGGACTAGTTACAAAACTTACAATAATTTCTAGAATTTTTTCTATTTTTTCTACTGTTCATTCTGAAATTAAATATTTATTTGAACATATAAAAGAAATTGAAATGTAGTCATATGCAGGAGTTCCATCTTTATAATTCTGAATACTTTATGCCTGGTTTTCACTCGTGTGTCTTATGATGCGCGACTAAGTTAGCCACAGGCAAAAATCTGGCTCGTGAGCTGCAGATGATTTTTCAGTTATAATAGTTAGTCACAGTTTATTTGACGTTAATTTAAAAAAAAATATAATAAAAAACATTGATATTTTCAAATTCAAATTGTCAAATTTTTTATATGAAATTTGATAATTTTAAATAATTTCAAATTAAAGTATACAAAATAATATTAAATGTCAAAATGCGGCTGTTGGCTTACTTGAGTCAAATTTTCCCTAGTCACGCCTTATGAGCTGCATATAAAATTTTGAGCATTCCTATTGGTCTGTGGCTAAACTTACTTACTTACTTACTTAGGCATTACTTGATCCTTATATCGTCTGGCTTACAAACAAAAAGCATTATGTCTCAAAAAATTGAATTTTTCAATAAATAATCGTAAATTAAAAAAAAAAATTTACATGTAAATCAGAGACTATTTTGCTTGTTAAATGCGAAACGACGATACACCAATTTTTTTTTATAATTATATAAACAAAAAAAAATTTCAATTAAATTTAATTAAAAATATTATACATAAAAAAATTGATATTTCAGGTTTTGAATGCAGATGCGGTGGATTATATTGTGCTGTACATCGGTACAGTGATAAACATAATTGCACATTTGACTATAGGGAACATGGGGCCCAAGAAATTAGACGCAATAATCCTGTTGTAGTTGGTGAAAAAATTCAGAAAATTTGAACTTATATTAAATAATATTGTGCCATCAAACAAAAAAAAAATTTTTAAAATAAAAATAATAATAATAATAATAAAATATATATATATATAAATACATAAAAAAACTTTAAAAAATAAATAATTTAAAAAAAATTAAAATACATAAAAAAAAAAATTTAAAAAAAAAAACTTTTATAAATACAAAATATATATATATATAAAATATAAAATAATTATTAATTATAATAAAAGAAAACAAAAAAAATACACACAAAATTAAAATAAATTTCAAAAAATCATGATTTTCAAAAATTTTAATATAAAAAAAATTAAATTCAAACAAACAAAAAAATGCAAAATTACAAAAAAAAAAATATAAATTCAAATTAAAAAAATTATTATTATTATAAAAATTAAAGAAAAACAAAAAAAAAATTAACATACATAAAAAAAAATTGCATATTTTCCAAAATTAAAATCAACAAAAAAGAAAAACCACTCACAGGAAAAACAAAAACTTGAAATAGAAATTTTTAGAATTTTACAAATTAAACTTTTTTTTTCCTAATTTTTTTTTATTAATTTAATGGATAAAAACAAAATATTATGGAAAACAAATACAAATTATTATAAATATTATTTTACTTTATTATAATAATCAAAAAAAAAAAGGGAAAAGGAAAAAATTATTTTTTTTATTTTGACTTTTCGTTTTTTTTTTTTTTTTTGAAAAAAAAAATTAAAGAAAAATTAAGCGGGCGGCGGCGGAAGAAGAGAAAAACTTAAAAAAAAAAATTTTTAATGCAATTTAAATTTTTTTTCTTTTTTAATCCAATTTTTTGGTAAAAAAAAATTAAATAGAAAAAAAATATATTTAAAAAAAATAAAATTTTAATTATAAAAAAAAACAAAAAATTTAGAAAATTAAAAAAAGATGTTATTTAATTAATTTTTTTTTTCTTTTTTATAAAAATGTTGGGGGGGGAACAAAAAAAAAATTTTTTTATTATTTTTTTTTTTTTTATATTTTTTTTCTTTTTCACAAATTTTAAAATTAATTTTTTGCTGAATTTAATAAAAAAATAAAATAAAAAAATAAAATATAAAAATTTTTTGAATAATTAATTTTTATTTTGAAATAAAAAAAAAAAACTATATAAAAATTAAAAATTTAGTAAAATTTGGGGGGGAAAAAAATAATTTTTTCTTTAATTTTTTTTTTCTTTTTTGTTTTTCCTTAAATTAAAATATTTTTCTAAAATTATTAAATTTTTTTTTATTATTATTAATTTCATTCTAAGAGATTTTTTACTTACGTAGAAATTTTATCGTTTTTTTATTATATGGTTTTTATTTTTATTAAAAAAAAAAACGAATAATTTCATTTATGGAAATTTTTTTTTGTTTCATTTTTTTTCATTGAATTTAAAAAAAAAAATTTTAATTATGATTTCTTTTATTTTGGTTTTCGTAATTCAATAAAAAAAAACAAATTTCTTATCAAAAAAAAATTTTCTCTTGATTTTATAATTGGGAATTGGAAATGATTTTTTGTTGTTCCCAAATTTGGTGAAATGAAAATATGTCATAAATATATTGTGCAAAACAATTCGTCTTCTTGTTCTGTCATCCTTTTTTATTTATTTTTCAACTTAATATCCAGGGGAAGATCTAATTTACATGAAGTTAAATTTAATAATTTTAAAAATTTAAATATTTAAAATTTAGATTTTTTTAAAAAAAATAATCAAATAAATAAATATAATGAGAATATATCATGTAGCAAGGAATCATTTATTATATTTCCAAGATGAAATCATAAATCACATCTTTAATTGTTTCTTTATCGAAAAGAGAGAAGTGTAGAAAAAAAAAATAAATATTAAAAAAGAATATACAATTTAAACAATAATTTTTGAAATTCATATAAAAATATTTAAAAATATTTCTTTATAAGAGAAAAAAAGGAATTTTAAAATAATTGTTAAATTTTTTTTGAATAAATTCAAATTTCTAGTCCTACAAAAAAAAAATATTGTAAAATTATTTCTGCACTTTCTCTACTCATACGAATAATTTATTTGTTAACATTTATTAAAGGAATTCATTTTTATATAGAGGACCGCTCGCTTAATTTGATAGTCTTAATATAAATTTCAAAAATTATATCACATTTTATGTAAATAGAAAAAATTACAAACAAAATATTCAAAAAAAAAAGAATTACCTCAAAAAAAAAAAAAGTTCTCCGCAAAATAAAATTTAAAAAACAAAAAAAAAAATAGCTACACAAAAAACTACAAAACTTTAGAAAATATTTATAATTTCAGTTTTTGTTTAATTATAAATAAAAAAATGTATTAGAAATGAAAAGAAGAAATTATTCGAATAATGAAAATTTTGATTGCTGAATTTTCTTTCGTTTAATAATCAAAAATGACGAAACCCTATTTGAAATTCGTTTTACTTTTAAGAGTTAATTAGGGGAAAAAGGCAAAAAGATTGATTTGAATTTTCAATTAATTTTTATATATTTGTTCAAAAAAAAAAAACGAAATAAAATTCTGGGAAAAATAATATTTGTTCAGCATTTTCTTCAACATTTCTCTCCATTCCCTTTTCATCTCAAATTAAAGAATGATATATTTTTTATAAGCAACAAAAAAATGTGTTGGATTGTCGGTTGAGTTAGAAAAGTCATGGGAATAAAAATGTTGGAATGTATAAAAGTGCCTGCCATTAAAGTAACAAATTTGTTTTGAAGTTTACTAAAAAAAAAGAAAAAGGTAAAACATTGAGTTCTTTTTTAATATGCAAACTGTGTTTGTTAATTTTTATTCTTTATAAAATTTTAAATTAAAAAATTTATTAAAAATAATCACAAATCCACCATACAAATTTTTTTGTTTTTAAGAAATATATTAATTATTTTTTTCTTTTGTTAAATTTAGTTAGATTAAAAAAGTTAATTTTAATGTAAAAAAAAAATAATAATACAAAAACTAAAATGAATGGCATAATATTTCGCTTTATCAAAAATTAATTTTATTTTTAATGAAAATTTCAAATTATTAATAATATATATATATATATAAAAAAATAATAATAAATAATTAAAATATTATCTTTTTTTTTTGCTTTAAGGCTTAATTAAATAATATATATATTTTTTTGTCTTATACTTCTCTTATTTTATGTTAGCTAAATTTGTAATTATAGTGTTATTTTACTTATAAATATTAAAAACAAAAAAATCAATATAATATAATTAGAAATATAATTTAAAAAATGATAAATAATTTTGATTTTATATAATATTAATTTTTGTGGGGGTTTATGAAGAATTATTTTTTTGTTTTTTTTTAATTAAAAAAAAAAGCAACACAAAACAAATAATAATTAAAATATTCAAAAAGATTTCGATTTGAAAATATTTCTTTTTTTTTTTAATCAAAGACACAAGAAAAACACAGATTCTTAAAAATATATTATAAAAAAAAAAAAGGTACACAAAATAAAAAAAAAAACAAACACGTAAAAAAAATTTATACACAAAAAGTCGTCACGCGGAGGATATATAAAAAAAAAATTAAATAAAAAAAAAGAAAGAACAATCTTTTTAATATAAAAAAAATATATACAACAAATCTAAAATCAACAAAAAAAACCAAACTAAAATAAAAAATGTCAATCCTCTCCTTAAAACAAAAAAATGCGCGCGTAACTCTTGTATTTTTAAATTATAGGATTTATTTTTATTATAAATATTATGAATTAAAAATAAAAAAATGGAAAATAAAAAAATAAACTTTTTTGAAAAAATGAAAACAAAAATTAATTAATTAAAAAATATTTAAAAAAAAAATATACATTAAAATAAAATTAATATAAAATTATATAAATGAAAAAAAAAATTGACTTGTAGCAGTAAAAATATGAAAAAAAAAGATACAACTAAAATAATTATATTAAAAAAAAATATATATATATTTAAATAAAAAAATAAAATTACAAAAAAAAAAAATATTAATGATATAACATTTTTTTTTGTCCTAATCTTAAGTAGTTTTAATTTTATTGAAAAAAAAAATAAAGCCGTCACCGTATTTGACGAACTATTAAAAAAAACAAAATAAATATATAAAAAAGAATTAATTAATTACTACATATATAATATTATATATTTTTTTCTTGTTTCTTTATATTTTTCATTTTTTTTTTTCCTTGTTTTATTTTAGTTTATTTTTCCCTTTTATTCTTATGGCATATGTATAAAAAAAAAATGAAAAAAAAATATTAAAAAAAAAAAGTAAAAATTCATCACTAAATAAAACGGTCTATTGAAAATAATTGATGTTTGTTTTTATTTTATTTACCATTTTTTTTTTTTTTTACTAATTGGGCGTAGTTTCAAATCTTGAATATATCAAATTTGTGACCAAAGCTGCTCATGTAAATCCATGCTTGTATATTGGAACTGTACAAATCAAACAATTTTAATTTGCCTAAGTGTATGCAGTATATAGATTCTAATTTAGGGGATTTTTGAAAATTCCTCGCTGCTCTGCACTTTAAGAACTTTTTGAGCATTACTACGCAACTGCTATGCCAGTGCTCTTCCATTATTTCCAACAAAATATCAGAAATCTTCATCATATAACCATCTTCTAAGTATAGCTAATGGAGGAGCACTAGCATAATTAGCTAAAGAACACTATAATGAGTGTGTTTACCAAATATAATCCATATAGAGGTACTAGAGAAAATAAGATAAGATAAATGTCACATTGCCAACAAAATGGGTAAAATATACATAAATGAAAAAAAAATTATCGGTAATCAATCACCATTTCTATTTTTCAACATTTGCAAAAATTAACAAATTTGACATTACAAAATTAAAATACATATCAATACATTTATATAAATTTATAATAGAATATATTAAATATTATTTTGTTTTTAAAGAAATATTTAATTTAGCACAGCTTGCAAATAACAAAGAAATAATGCATACTTTTATTATTTTAATATAATTATCTGCTTGTGATTAAATTGTATTATTATAAAATTGAAGTACATATATTATTTCTAATATATTATGGAAAAAAAAAGTTTAAATAGTTTCGAATTTTCCAGAACAACAAGCGCAATGATCAACAATTGGATTAACTAATGAAAAATTGTCTTGACTTTTCAATTCATTAATTAAATCATAAATTTCTTTGACTATTACATCAGATCCTTGATTTTCATTAAGATTTTCCTCAGTTGCAAGATTTGAATTTTGATTTGGATTTAAAATTTCATGCGATCTTTTATGTGCACATTCTCCCATTTCAATATTTAAACCTAGTTTATTAATTAACTGTGTTAATTTAGCTAAATTTTCGCGGAATTCTTCACGTTCCGCTGATAATCGATGTAATTGTGCATCTTTTTCAATTTCTTTTTGTTTAAGCATTCGTCTTTGCGTTTGGTATAATGCAATATATTCACCAATTGTTTCGGTTTCACCTTGTAATTGCAATACTAAATGTTCTAAACGTTGTTTTTCATCTGTTAGATCAGCAACTTCAGACATTAATTTCTTAAAACGTTCTTCAAGACGTTGCATAGCTTCTGTTGTAGGTATTGAATGTTTTTTAATGTGTTTATTATGATCATTATCCTGATGGTGACTGTGATCATTACAATTATTACCATGATCATGATCGTCTTCATGATCATGATGACTGTGTCCATCGCATGAACTATTTTCATGTTCAATTATTTCAAAGCCTAGAAAAATAAAACTAATGAAATTTAATTTTATTTAAAATTATAATTTTCATTTACCATTCTCTATAGACTCAATATTTGTATTTGTTAACAATTCCTTTTCATTCTTATGGTCTTCATTATGTTCGTGATGATCATGCATACTATGTTCATGTGTACTGTAATTATCATGTTCTTCATTAGTGCTTTTTCTTAAATTTAAATATTTTATATTTAAATTATTATTTTCATGAATTAAACGAATCATTTCTTCATCTTTGAAAAATAATTTATCATTTAAATTTTTTACTTGTTCTGTTAAATCATCATAAGTAATTCGCATTTCTTTATTAGCATGACGTTCAGAATCTAATATTGTTGTTAAATCCATTTTATCATTTGTTAATTCAATTAATTTTAATTGAACTTCATCTAATTGTTTTCGTAATTCTGAATTTTGTTGCATTGCACGTGATGCAGCAACTTTATCACTTTCAATTGATGCCAATAATTTTATTTCATTAGGTCGTTCTGCAAAAATATGTTCAATGCGTTCTTCTAAATCAACAATTTTATTTGCTTTATCTTGTAAGGCTCTTTGACTTTCTTTAATATCTTCTTTTTGTCTTGCTAACATTGATTCCGATTCTAATTTACATTTTTCTAGTATATTAATTTTTTCTTTTAATTCATTTAATTCTTTTTCCATTTCTTCAAATTTCGGTGATGTGACATTTTGCTAAAAAATAAATTATTTTATACATTAATATACTTACAATATTCAAATTATAATTAATTGGATTTGGATATGCGGTAATTCAAATATTTAATTTTTTTTCAATATAAATTACATTTGTTTTATATCTTATTACCTGATTTTCTCTTAATGTTTCACTTTTTACAATATTCTGTTGTATTTGTTTTTCCAAACTACTAATATGATTAATTAAATCATTTTCACGTCCAATTAATTTTGTATTTTCTTCCATTAATTCGGATTTCTTTTCTGTCAGTGTATTTATATCCTTTGTTAAATGCTGTACATAATTTTGATACTGTTGATTTGCTTGGTCCTTTTCTGTTCGTAATTGTTGAACCATTGTCTAAAAAAATATATATATTATTTTTTATTTACTAAAAAACATATAAATAAATAATGTGAAATCATCTATTTTAGAAATGATAAAATTATGTACCTGTAAATCAACAATTTGTTGTTCATACATAAATTTAGTTTGTGTTAATGTTTCAATACGATTATCAATAGTTATATTTGTTTCATCTGAAATTTGTTTTATTCGTATATTATTTAATTCTAATTCACTATTTTTTTCATTAATAGTTTTATTTAATTCATTTATTTTCAATTTCTCATTTGCCAATTCCTTATTTAATTCATCCAAATGATCTTCGATATTTCTTTGATCCAATTTTTCTTTTTCCAAAATTTGAATTTTTTTATAATAATCATTGTTTTTTCTTTGTTCATCAAAGAAACTAATTTCTATATCATGAATACGTTTATTAGCATTAAATAATTGTGTATTAATTTCTTCATTTTGAAAATCTTTTTCTTTTAATGCAGTTTGTAAACTACCTAATTGTGATGTTAAATTAGCTTTGTCAGCAATTAATAATTGTATTGTATCAAATTGTTCATTTTTATTAATTTGAAATGAATTTTGTTCATTTGATTCAAGGACAATTTTTTTAGATATTTCTTCTGGTTGCTGATAACTAGATATCGATGGAAATATTGATGAATTTTGATTTGTTTCGACATTTTGTATTAGATTTTCTTCAGTATTAAAATTTGTTTGAATTTTCTCAAATGGATCTAGTTGGACTTTATTAGTATTTTCATTTGATAGAAATTGAAAATCATTATTATTTCCAAAATAAGATTGTAATTTATTACTGTCTGATGACTGGCTTAAACTTTCATTTTCGCTAGAATTATTTATTTGTTGATTTTGTTTTCCTATTTTTGGTTCCGCAATTGATTGTATTTCACTTGTAGGAATTTGAATTTTTTCATTTGTTTGATATTCTTTTAGCTGAAATATGTATTTTTATAATAATTATAATGAATGTTTATATTAATTTTTTTTTAGACCGATGACGTGTCAAATTGTTTATATCACCTTTTTTCGAGCTGCAGCAAGTTTCTTTGCTCTATCCTTTTCAGACATTATTACTTAAATTACTGTCTACTTGGAATTGAATAATAATTTGGGAAATTATCTTCTTTTAGACAAAAAAAATATATTTCATATATTTACGAATTTAGAAAATCAAAATCACATCAATTCAATACACCATTACAAAAATTATATTTTGTATTTAATTTGACATATAATTGACAACTTAGCTACCCTATAAGCATTTTTTAGACCGAATTTGCAATCACTTAAATGAAATCAAACATGTTGTATGCAAAATCTAACTCATACTACATCAATCATTTCAATTATCATACAAACATTAGGCTGCTTTTACTTATTGAAAAATTACATTTGTAAAATATGAATTATAGTTCAGTTTAGGAGAATTTCATGGTTGTGGCATTAATCGAGCTTTAAGTATTTAAATTATTAATAAAAAACCCGTATTATTGCCATTATTTATTTGTCATTTCAGAAAAATGTCGAAAATTTATCGCCAATATTTTTGTTATTATGTCCGTCATACATTTGAGCATTCTTTATCAATCTATCAATCATTATTTATCAATCTTTTACATATTTTATGATGGTAAAGATTTCTATAATTCTGTCGATATACAGCAAAAATCAAATAGATATCAAACTAATTCTAAATATAAAATATATTACCATATCAAACCAACTGCCAAAATCTCTTTTTGGCGGTTGGTTTGATAATATATTTTTAATTTTTCATATTTTTTATACAATCACGAAACTTTATGTTACAAATATATTTTTTCTTTCAATCTATTAAAAATATAATATATTAAAATTATAGTAACAACTTTTTATTGTATTATATTATATTTTAATATATCTATCCCGTATCCCCTCCTGAAAAAAACCTAAAGATAAGCACTTTGCAATATGATATAAAAAATAAATAAATTTTATAACAATATAAATATCCATTATTATTACTTTACAATTTCAATATGATAATTGAAATTGTAAACCAAAAATATTTAAATTAAAATAACAATAAGTTTTACTCAAGCATTTAATTGATATAAAGATGAAATTTGAATTTATTTAATCAGAACCAAATAAGAAATCAAACTTGTAAAGTGGTCTTAGCTCTTCAAAGAATTTCAGTTAACATTTTTGTTTGTTTCAGTTTTAAATTTAATTTTTATATAATTGAGTTATTTAAAAAAAAATATTTACTTAACAAATTAATTCGAATTTTAAACAAAATACTTAAATTTTTGAGGAAAAATGCCAGCTAATAATACTAATACAACAATACCTACAATTAAAATTGATGAAAAATTGGAAAATTTAAAAATTACAAATAATGTTAAAGATAGTAATAATGAAAAATGTGTTGAATCCGTCAGTGAAATTAGTACATTTCAAGATCCACTTTGTACATCAGCAAATCCTAAGAAAATATCGTTTCATGATGTAACATCAGCTGCTTTTCTTATTAAAGGTGGTGTTGAACGTACACCTTGTCCAGTTAGTGTTAATCCTCTTTTTTTTAAAAAAAAATTCTGAAATAGAGATTATTAAGTCATAATTTTATTATTTCTAGAGATCACGAATGTCGGATGACTTTGGTATGGAACTATATTTGAAAATGGATTTTTTACAATATACTGGCAGGTATGTACTTGAATATAAAAGTAATTACCATATCCATATGATTAAATACTTAAATAACCCAAAATTTAATTTCTACAAATTATATTATATTTGTATTAAAACTAAACTAACGAAGATTCACTTTCACCATTGACTAATAATAGTCAATAGTCAATTAGTCAATGCTTTCACTTATACACTTAGTTCTTAGTTGTCTATACATAGTTTAATTCTGGAATTTAACCCATGGTTAACTATGATGTGTGTTTTAGTGGCACAAATAGAAGTGAGTCTAAATGTATTTTATAAAGATAACTAAAATTTTAGTAAGTGCTGTGACACAAACATTGAAACATAAACATAAATAATATTTTCTATACTAAGAATTATTTTAATTATTTGATTTTTCGATCTTCAATTAATAAATAATCCAATTGCAATAAATTACTTGTTTGTCTCAGTTTTTCATAATATTTTGTTATCTAATAGAAACATTACTTATGGAATTAGAGATTAATTTATAAATATAGAATAGATCAATAAAAATATTATAATGGAAAATTTAATTACCATATTTATAATGAAACTAGCATTATAGATAAGACACAGACTGTAACAGACTAAAGTTTATTTAGTGCAAAATAAATTTTTGTTTATTTATATTTATGTTATTTATCAATTTGTTAAAATTTGGAAAAATTCTATTATGTCAAACAATTATGATGACGACAAATCCAACCAGTATATCAGTTAGAGACAAAAATATTTTGAATATAATGAAATCAAGAAAAATATTGCCTGAATAATTTGCTATTTGAATCTTCCATAAAAAACATTTTTTATTAACAAATAAAATCGCTAATTTCGTATAACAATATTAAACATTTTCACACTCTAAATACAATTTAGATTTTATATACCCAATAATATAGAATACAATAAGAAATTTTGATTGCCTAATAAATAAATTACTTGCCTATAATACCTTTAAACTTGTTTGCTTTACTTAAATATTTATATTTTTTTTATTATTTATTTTCATCTAATTTGTATTTTTATAAAGTTTTAAAGAACGTGGTGCTCGATATGCTCTTCTTATGTTAACCGAAGAACAAAAGAAAAAAGGTGTTATTTCAGCATCATTGGGTAATCATGCTCAGGGTTTAAGTTATCATGCTGCTAAATTAGATATACCAGTTACTGTTATTATGCCAGTTGCAGCACCAATTATGAAAATTCAAAAATGTCGAAATTATGGTGCCAGAGTTATTGTACATGGAAATGATATGGGTATTGCAAAAAATTTAGCTATGAAAATGGCCCAAGATGAAGGACTTACATATATAAATGGATATGATCATCCACATATTATAGCTGGACAAGGAACAATTGGATTAGAAATTTTAGAACAAGTATCATCACCAGATGCTATTGTTGTACCAGTTGGTGGTGCTGGTTTAATAGCTGGTATTGCAACAGCAGTTAAATCACTTTCACCACATACCAAAATTATTGTATAAAATCAAATTAATAAGTTTTGAAAAATATTTTACTAAGTATACCTTCCTTTTTTCGATATTTTGTAATATTTTAGGGTGTTGAATCAGAAAAATGTCCTAGCTTCACAAATGCCGTGGCACATGGCGGTCCAATACATACACCAATTCATAATACATTAGCTGATGGTTTGGCTGTACCAATGGTTGGTTATAATGCTTTTGCTACAGCTTTACCATTAATAGATAAAACAATTGTTGTAAAAGAAGAATGGATTGCTTTAGGTATTTTACGTTTAGTTGAACAAGAAAAATGTGTTGTTGAGGGAGCTGGTGCTGCTGGATTAGCAGCTATTCTTTCTGGACATTTAAATGAATTTAAAGGAAAGAGGTAAAACATGATTTTAATTTTTAATAATATATAAATGTTATTTGAAACAACAATTAATTTTAGAGTTGTAATATTACTTTGTGGTGGGAATATTGATACAACAATTTTTGGACGTTGTTTAGAACGTGGTTTGGCAGCTGAAGGTCGTTTAGTTAAATGTACAGTACGGATTAGTGATCGTCCAGGTGGGGTTGCTGAATTATGTAAATTGTTAGCTAAGACAGGAGTTTCTATAAAAGATATTATGCATGAAAGAGCATGGTTAAAAGATATTTATACTGTTGAGGTAAATCCAATATAAAATGTAAATTTTTCTTTAACAAAATATTTATTTTTTTTCATTTATTAAGGTAAAAATTGTTTGTGAAACTCGTGATTGGAGTCACAGTTTAGATCTTAAGGAAGCACTTAAACAACATTACAAATGTGTATCATTTCTTGAAGAACCAATGGCAATTTGAGTCCTCTCGCCGATATTATAATAAAATTATTTAATTATATGCAATTTTAATTATGTATATTTAAATATTCCATAACCATTAGAAATACATACATATATGAAACTTAATTTTCTGAAATTTTTTGTTTTAATAAATTCTTTTCATTTCCAAAAAAATATCTTGTAGTACATACTAAAAATATATTTATTTTATATATTTTTTTTTTTGGTTTTTTATGGTCAGTTCAGACAGTGTGTATTATCTATTATATTATCCTATCTATTAGATTATTTGCAGTAACAAAATCATATTATTAGTATGAGCAAATCTTATTTCTACACATTTGAGCGGCTCAACCACGAGCTTCATATATACTATTATGTGAAATCTCTTTTTAGTTGTGGTGGGCAATTTTATTTATAGAATTTTGGTTTGAAAATAATCAATGATGATCTTCAGTCTTCAGTTCAGACTTCAGATAAATTTTAAATAAAATAAAATATCTAGTTCTAGAGAGAATCATAATATAATCATACATTTTAAATTTATATACATATTTACTCTCTGATTAGATTAGATCAGCATTCAGAATCAGAATATCTCTTTAAATTATATAAAAATTATATTATATACGGATACTATATGTATATAAAAAGAATATACAAAATAAGAGAAACGAATGAAATTTTGGAAATTAAATTCCAATTCAGTTTATTATCAGTATTCATACCTACAACAATATTTTCCCTTTGGTCCTACAGAATATAATATAAATTGAATTATTATATTTGATTAATTTTATTAAGTATTAATTTTTATATCGAAGTTATTTCTAATAATAACAAAAATGCCAATTGTACAAACAGGTAAATTCAAATTAATTATATATCAATTAAATAAAGCCAAAAAAATTCGGCAAGCTTAGAGAAAGTCTTGTTTTTTTTATGAAATTTTTGTTTTGGTAAATAACTTGTTAAGAGCTTGTGGAAAATCACATGAGTTTGAAATAATAATTAACAACAATAAAAATAATATGTAAACAACAATTTATCAGCAATTTTTTTTATTTTTTTTTGATAAAATTTATTAAAAATATTTACGAAATAAAAATTAGTAAATTAGAAATTTTAGATATTTATTTTCATATTTTTATTAGCATTAATCCATTTTTGGACACATATTAAAAGAATTTATATATATATATATAGTTTTGGGATCTATTAGTCCAAATCTACTTGGCCGAACACTTACCCATGAACATTTTTCACTTGATTTTGATGAGTTCTATTGTTCACCACCGGATGAAATTAAAAATTATTTTAATCGTACAATAACATTGGAGAATGTGGGATTTGTAAAACAATATCCATATTCGAGTCGTTATAATTTAAAATTTTTTGATGAAGATACACATGAGGCTGTCCAAAAAGATGTAGAGCTTTTTAAGAAAATGGGTGGTGGAACAATTGTAGAAAATACATCACATGGATTGAAAAGAAATTTGGAATTAATGTATGATATATCAAAGAGTACTGGTGTTCATGTTGTTGCTGGTACAGGACATTATGTACATGCATTACAATCACCAGAAACATTAAAAATGGGAATTGAAAATCTAACTGATTTATATTCAAAAGATATTATAACTGGTTGTGATGTAGAAGGAAAGGGTATGGTTAAATGTGGATTTATTGGTGAAGTTGGAAGTGCATGGCCAATTCACGGTTAAGTTGATTTTTTTTTATTACAAGTGTAATTTCTCTAACAATTTTATTTTACATATAAAATAGAATTTGAAAAACATGCTATTATGGCAACTGGTGAAATTCAAGATGTTTTAAAATGTGGTGTATCATTTCATCCAGGGCGCGATGCAAAAGCACCATTTGAAATTATACGATTATATTTAGAAGCTGGTGGTAATGCAGAAAAATGTGTTATGTCTCATTTGGATAGTAAGATTTTTTTTTTACAAATATCCTTATAACAAATAAAATACTTAATTTCAATTTTTGTTTAGGAACTCTCGATATTGATCAATTATTGGAGTTCAGTAATTTAGGAACCTATTTACAATATGATTTATTTGGAACAGAATGTTCTTATTATCAATTGAATCCGGATGTAGATATGTTATCTGATGCACAGAGAATAAATAATCTAATGAAATTAATTGAAAATGGTTTGGAAGATAGAATACTTTTGTCTCATGATATTCATACCAAGCATAGACTGGTAAAATATTAAATATTTTTCTTAATTATTTTAAAATTAAAGTAATTGTTTTTTTTTTTGCATAGACTTCTTTTGGTGGTCATGGTTATTCGCATATACATCTCAATATTTTACCAAGATTGTATGGCAAAGGATTGACTTTGGAACAAGTTGAAAAGATTACTGTACAAAATCCAACCAAATGGTTGGAGTTCTCAGTCTGAAAACATATTTTGAAACCATATATGTACTTATATATATGTTATAATCACTTAAATATTGTTTTTTTAGTAGTTAGAAATGTTTTAAATATATTTATAAAATAATCAACTAACTAATTTCTATTTTAAAAACTATATAAGTGGTATTTAAAATTGGGATTAAAAAAAATGTGAGAAGAAAATTTAATTTTCGTGGTTCTGACAAACATTGTGTACAATCCAGAACCAGGTCCGAACTCCGAACTTAGAATAAATTAGCTTCTGCAAATTCATTATAAAATTAAAGTTAATAAAAACATTTTTCTTTAGAAATTGATTACATTTGATCTGTATTTCAATAAACTGTAAAGTATACATATTATAATAATATTTTAAATATTTGCAAATTTACTTTAATTAATGATAAATAATATATAAAAAGATAAAGTACAAACAAATCTATATACAAAGATACAAATAACAAGAAAACACTTTATATATTCTGATCATTTCGCAAAATCTCTAATTCATCTGGTAGTGCGTATAATCGCAATTGTTTTTCAATAAGTAAATCCTGCAGTTGTGATAATTCTTGAGGTACACATATTGCTCCAGTTAAATAGAGTTCCTAATAAAAAGAAGAAATAATTATAAAACAGAGAAAATCGTTTTTCTTAAATTAGTATTAATACCTTTATCCATGGACATTCATCCAGTGCTGCAAAAAGAATATTTTTTGTTTTTTCAAATGAATTTTTATTATCACAAATATTTTGTAAATAAATTCTCCATAATAAAGAATTTTTTTTCAATAATGATTTTTTCTCCAAACATGATTTCAATAAATTTGTTATACGTGTTTTATATATTTCTTCATTTAAATCAAATTTTAAATATCTATAACGTGCGGATACAATTAGAAAAATAACAAATATTGGAGAACAACTATATGTTAAAAGTCCACGTAATTTATACCAAGGTTGACCTTCTAATGATGCACAAATTCGTTGAACAAATAAATTATTTGGAAATTCTTTTAAAGCTCGTTCACCAGTTTCAAATATTAATAGATTTGATATGAAACATGATTCATTTGGTAATTGTAATAATTTTAAATAAATTTCATAAATTTTTTCTCGTATATATAATGTTCTTTCTGATTTACCAACAAAATGTTTGAGTGTAGTTTCTATATATGACATTGCTTTAATTTTATCATTTAAAAGATATTCATAGTAGATTTTAGCTTTTAAAAGACTAGTTATAAAATCTGGCAGAAAATATTGTTCCAATTCCATTATTTGTACATTTTTTTCAATACGTATTAAATCATTCAAACGTTCTGTTAATTTTACAAATGCTGATAATTTTTTTGCTTCTGTTACTGTATCAATAGTATTTAATTGAATACCTAAAGCATAGCAAGTTAAAATTATTAATGCTCTTTCATATTTTTTTTCTTGAATCATAATTTCAGCATAACAAATATAAGCATGACAAAAATCAGAATTTAATACTTGTGAATCAATACTATCACTATCTGAAATAGCATTTGTAAAAATATTTTCAGCATTATTTATATTTCCAAATTCATATTCAATTAAGGCATATTCTGTATATAAATTTATAACATTTCTATTTTCATTTTTCTTGAATATATTTTTCACTTTAGTTTTTAATTTTTTACTATCATCAGGTAATATTTTTCCAGCTAATCTTTTTAAAATTACCATAATTTTTTCAAAACGTAACCAAATTAATATAAATATTTGCTTTTTTCTATCATCATTTTCAAAACATTCAGCACATAATAATAATATATTAACGATACTTTCATAATAAATTTCTGAACCAATATTTGATAAAATATATGATGGACTTGATGTAAAATCTTTAATAACATCATAAAATGATAAATTAAATTCATATGAATTATTTAAATTATCTGTTGGATATAAAAATATTGAAAGTATTTCTTCAATTGCATCATAATCATTATATGTTTCAGATTTAAATATAAAATTATCTTGTAGTGTTGAACATGTTACTATTGGTACTTTTAATAATTTTAATATTATAATAATTAATTGAAAACTATTTTCTTTATGTACTAATGGATATATAAAGAAACAAATATCTTCATTATATATAATTCTTTGTGGATCACTACAATCAATTGTATTATTTGGACATGGTAAAAAATTAAAATTTTGTCGTAATTTTTCTATACGTAACCAAATTTCATTCATTGGTAAACCAGATTTTAATATTATTTCTTCGTATTCCATTAAAGTTTGTTGATCTTTTTGTGATGGATGAATTTGCGTAAATTTATCAATAGATACATTTAACTCTAACGCTAATTTTATTAATGCAAAAAATTGTTCACTTCTACCACTTTGACGAAGAAATAATGCGCAATTTGAAAATAATTCTAAGAACAAAAAAAAATATTTATACATTCTAATTTATATTTATGTATATATTATTTTTTATTTCTTACTCAATAATATTTCATCTTGTTGTAATTTTCTATATATTTTTTGCATACATTCTTCATAAAGTTTTAAAACATCAGGTACTATACAACGTGCCATTGATCCTTGGGTTGCTAAAATTTGTGCATTCCAAAGAATATAATTAGTTGGATCTGAAATTTTATTATTTTACATTTGAGGATTTTCTTTTCTTTACTGTTTTTTAAAAAATAGTTTTTACCTTTACTAATTAGATTATCTAAAAATTTGCTTACTTCAAATGAAGGATATGTTGAATTTATTACATCTATATAATGCATATATAACTGTTTATTACCAATATTATGAACAAGAGCTTTTTCAATTATATTAATTTTTTTCTCTGCTAATTGTGTTCTGGTACATTTAATTGGTGCTCTATCTTGGATTTCAATATAATTTGTCCAAATATCAATATTTTTAGGATTCTGTCGTAATAATTCATTTATTTTTTTACTCTTTTCAGCAAATTCTTCTTCTAATATTATATCTGTTTGATTTTCAACTGAACTATTTACATTCAATTTTGTATTTTTACTTGAAAAATATCGTTTGCTTTTTTTATATTTGTTAAATACACAATTACCAATAATTACATGACCATGTGAATATCTATAAAATATAGTTTAAGCAAATTAAAATTATGTAAGGCAAGTGCAATAATTTTTAGCGGACCTGGGACATGCTGGTTTATGTAAAGTTGACACTGTAAGATATCCTTTGCATGGTTTTTTATCAACATAATAAGGTTCTTCACCTGTGAATTCGGACACTTCTTTTGAGCTTTTATGGTCTTTTTTCTTATTTTTATGATGTTTTTTAACTGAATTTGAAATGATTTCTTCTACTTCAGAATCTGAATTATTTTCATTGTTTTTAGATAACCCAGCATCTTGTTGGAAACTAATGTAACTGGAATTTTCGAGCCAGTTATCATCTGAAATATTTACTCCATTAGTGTAAGATAAATATACATATGTAGGTTTGGTTGGTTTACCTTTATTTTTGTCCTGCGTCGGCGGTAAATCACTATTTTTGTTATAGGCAGGAAATAGAGACATTATTTTTTTTAATTTTAATTAAAAATATTGAAATCTATTGCAAAAGTAAATATGAAGAAATCAAGAAATGCACAAAATGTAAACAAACGTTTTGAATAAAGTAAAAAACGTCACAAATGTCAAAAATAAATTCTTAAGGTAGGCTTTCACCGTTCTCGCAATATTTGCAGTTATAATTGTCGCGTATTTAATAATATACTCACGTTACGAGTACTTGCCATTAATATTGTCCAAAATAAACAATATAATTTTAATATATCAATCTATTAATAAGAAATGCACTTGAAAATGTTGAAAATCAACTATAAAAATCATAACATTATTAATTTCTACAGTGCTGCAAAAATAATTTTGTGGTTGGTAAATTTACTAATAATTTTAGCCTTGCGGTATGGGTAACACTATTTATTTGTTTTGCCTTTTTGACAGCCGAAATCATCGCAGCAACTTTTTTGAATTGCAATTTTTTTGACAGCAACAGCAGCTGGCAATTGGTGTTATTATTTAAAATAATACAACATTAAATTATTTTTTTTAATTTGTGGATCTTTATAATTAATAAAAATAATTTTAGATCGAGAATCTCGTTGATTCATTTTTTTAAATTAATCTTACAGAATCTATAACAAAAAATGATAACATAAAAACTAACTAAAACAATGGGTTTCTTAGAAGATAGTATTATTGTGTTTGTTTCGCAGGTAAAAAAATCTATATAAAAATTATAAAATATCTTTAATAACTATTAAAAACATTATTAATTATTTAAAAGTGTAGTACAATTTTTAAATGATTTTTTAAATAGAAACTAAATTTATATTTTGGCATCGTTATTACTGACGTGTACTAATAAATATTTACCAAATAACTTTATTTAGTTACATCAATATAATTTTATAATTCTAGGTTTGCTTTTTTGTGGGTGGCTGGTTATTTTTTGTAAAACAATTATTTCGAAATTATGAAATACGACATGTATCCGTACAGTTAATATTTTCGTTAACATTTGCCCTATCAATTACAATGTTTGAATTAATAATATTTGAAATATTGGGATTTTTAGAATCATCGTCAAGATTTTTTCATTGGCGTTTAGGTTTAACATTATTATTGTTAATGGTAATCGCTATCATTCCATTGTACATTGCTTATTCGTTTATTAGCAATATATCGTTTGGTAAAATATTTTGATAAATAATTCTTATGGCAATAAATTTATAAATAAATTTTTATCTGTAGTCCCACATAGATGGGTTTCACCAATGACTACATTAATGTGGTTTTGCTATTTATATGGACTATGGAGAATTGGTGATCCTTTTCCATTGCTTAGTGTTTCACATGGAATTTTTACTATTGAACAGGTGAAAATATTACACATACATATATTTTTTCTTTTATCAACAGTTAAAAATATTTAATTTTATAAATATATGTAGTATTTTTCTTAAAATTTTTGGAAGAAATTCTATGTATATACCTATATTTCGAATTTTGTAATTGAAATTGAATAATATTATTTGTAGTGCTTGTAATTAAAATTTAATTCTAATATGAGCTTTTATATCAGGCTGTTTCAAGAATTGGTGTAATTGGTGTAACTGTAATGGCACTTCTATCTGGATTTGGTGCTGTAAATTATCCTTACACAAGCATGGCTTATTTTATTAGGTAATACAATCATTTATTTTTATAAATATATAAATAATGCTATAATGTTTTTCGGTTTTTCAATTACTTTCTTAGGCCAGTTTCTCAAATAGATGTAATCAGTTTAGAACGTCGTTTAATGTTAACCATGGATATGATAATTAGTAAGAAAAAACGTATTGCTATCGAAATGAAACGTTCTAAACAAAATACTAGCATGAAGCCACGTTTGTGGAGTATCTTAAGTTCTGTAACTCAAGGTTACAGTGGTACTGAAAGTAATATAGAAAATTAATAAATAATAATTAAATAATATTTTAATAGTAAATAATTATAGATGTCGGTCAATTGCGATTAGAAGTTGCTGGTTTAGAAGAACTATCAAGGCAAATTTTTCTTGAAGTTCATTCATTGAAAAATATGCAAGAACGACAAAAATGGTCAGCAACATTTCAAGGAAAATATTTTAATGTTCTGGGATATTTTTTCAGTCTTTATTGCGTTTGGAAAATATTTATAGTAAAGCAAACATTTTTGTTTTTAAAGAATAACTTTATTATATTGATTTGTATTTGCTTTTAGAGTACTGTAAATATAATATTTGATCGTGTTGGACGTAAAGATCCTGTCACAAGAGGCCTTGAAATAGCCGTACATTGGTGTGGTTTTGATATTGACTTAGTATTTTGGAATCAACATATTTCCTTCTTTTTAGTTGGTTGTATTGTAGTTACATCAATACGTGGTCTTCTTTTAACATTGACCAAAGTAAAACATTTTCAATTAATTTATTGTTATCTAAAATGTTGATTTTAATTTATTTGTGTTTTTTTTTCAGTTTTTCTATAAAATTTCATCTAGTAAATCATCAAATATTATAGTATTATTATTAGCACAAATAATGGGCATGTATTTTTGTTCATCAGTTTTATTAATGAGAATGAATATGCCCGCTGAATATAGAGTTATTATAACAGAAGTTTTAGGTAGTTTACATTTTAATTTTTATCATCGTTGGTTCGATGTTATATTCTTAGTTAGTGCATTATCAACAATTCTTATATTATATTTATTTCAAAAACCAATTAATGGTAATGCTATGACAATAGACGATTAAAATATAATAAAAAGAGAATATAAATTTTTATATGGTAAAACATGTATGCTAAATAAAACTTTCATTAAATTTTATATTATATAAAATTAGAATTAAACATATATTACATATTATATATTTATATTGTTTGAAATCGTGATTAAGTTAAGAACAATAAATATAAATTTAAGAAATATTTCTATTTTTTTATTTTTCTGTAGATAACACATTAAATTAATTTACCTTATAGGATATTTTATATAAGAATTTTCTACATCTAATGATATTAATGCTTAAATTTCTATAGCGAAAAGTAAATTTGGTAATCAATTTCGAATAATAAGGTAATAATTGCAATATTTTTAAAACATCCTCCATTGTCTTTTTTGTACGTTCAGATCAAGTCGTGAAGAAGGACAATTAAGTATCATTCATAGATTCTAAAATGAGGGCAATAAATTAAGTATACGATACAATTTAAATAATTTTTTTTTCTTTACTTTTTATTTATTTATATTTTATGGATATTCATTTTCGTAATCATTCAAACAATTTTATTTGTTGTTAATTACATTATTATATTCTTAAAATAAAATCTTAAATTATTATTACAAAAAAAAAAAATATAAATCGAGAAATGTTTCATTAAATAAGAAAATTTATCTAGAAATAATAAATAACGAAATAAAAATACACTTAAATAATATAATATTTAATTTGAATTATTACATGTCTTATTATTGCAATTTTCATATAAAATTTTTTAGCAGTTTATTTTTATAAATTTGTTTGCAACATAAATTTAAAATTATAATTTCCATTAATTCTTTATTATTAGTATCTTAAATATCAAATTAATATATATAAAAAAAATTCTTGAAAAAAAAATAAAATTAATAAAAATTCAAGACAATCTATATAAAAAGTAGATTTTGTTAATATTTTCTTTTTTTTGTTTAAATTTCTTTTTGGCACTTCGAGTATTTAACAAAAAAAAAAAAAGACAAATTAAAAGTGACAAGTTTAATTTAATAATTTTAATATTTCATATTTATTTTTCAGGCTTAATTATACTATATAATAATATATTACTTATATTTTGTATTAAAAAGAGTTTTATTTAATATAAATTATCACTTTAAATTATAATTTTATAGGTAATTCATATTTAAAGAAATATAATTATTCTATAAACTATGAATTATCATGTCGACTAATTAATGCATCCACAACAGTGAAAATTTCATCAAAATGTGGACGAGATTCAGCTTCAGCTGCCCAACATTTTAACATTAAACGATAAATTTCTGGTGGTGTATTTTCTGGTGCTGGCATACGAAATCCTATATAACAAAAATATAAATATTTTATAATATGTATTAAATTTTAAACTATTTATATAATATTGAATATTCGTACCGGTATCAATTTTTTCTCTAGCTCGAGAATTACTTAATCCAGAATATGGTGTATCACCTTTTGAGAAAATTTCCCACATTAGAATACCATATGACCAGACATCACATAATGTTGTATATTTGCCAAAATGGAGAGCTTCTGGTGCCGTCCATTTAACTGGAATTTGTTTCATACCATCAGAAACTATAAAATAAAATAAATAATTAAAAACAATAATATAATAAAATTAAAATCTGAAATTTACCTATATATTCTTCTTCTTCCCGTGACATACCAAAATCAGATATTTTAACTGAATTTTCTGAATCAATAAGACAATTTCGAGCTGCCAAATCACGATGAATACAATTTTTCGATTCTAAATAACGCATTCCTATCGAAAAAAAATTATCATGTTCGTTAAAAAATAAATAAATAAATTTTACAATTTTGTTTTACCTGCTGATGCATCTCTACACATTCCCATTAATTGTCTTGGTGTTAAAGTATTTGAATTTTTCCTTAGGAAATTTAACAGTGATCCACCTGAAAAAAAAAATGTATTTATAATTAAATTAAATGTGAAACTGATTATATACACTATAAATTTTACTAACCTGGAACTAATTCCATTACAATCATAATTGGCTGTTTTTGTACACAAATTCCAATTAATTTAACAATATTTGGATGATCATATTGTTTTAGTATTCTACCTTCTTGTAAAAATTTACGTTTCTGTTCATCTGGTAAAGTCATACGACATGTTTTAACAGCAACATCTAATTTAGTTGATTTTAATTTTGCTTTATAAACATCACCAAAATTTCCCTATAATAATTTCTATTAATTAAACAAATTTTGTTGATTAAAAATAAGTTCTTACTCTTCCAATTTTTTCTATTAAAACGACATCATCATTACTTAATTCCCAACGTTCTCTTAATACAGGTTTCCTTAAAATTACACCAGATTTTACAGTAACTGGTAATTCAGATTGATATTGATGTATAATTAATTCTTGTATACTAGGGAATTTTGGTCCTTCAAAACGAAAATGTCCTTCAATAGTTGTTTGAACAATAAAATGTTTATGACCAGTTCGACAGCAAACACTTAAAACAATTTGACTTTCTTCATTTCGAATTGTTTCACGTACAAGAAAATCACCATCAATTTTTAATAATCGTACAACTTCTTCACGTGGCAGTACACCATGAAACCATTCTTCTTCATAAAGTGGACGATTTGTTGTATATGATATCTGTTAAATTTTAAAATTAATAAATTACATAAGTAAAATAAATTATTTATTGAATATTATATTTGAGTAATAATTTATACAAGCATATAAATTATCCATACATAGCCCAGTGCAATGTAATAATTTATTAGGAAATCTATTAATAAAGTACAAGCATACTGATATGAATAACTAAATTTAATTGAAGTTCAAGTGCACAGTAAAAGATTTTTATCATTTATCATTTAGATAATATTATAATACCTTACAGAAAATGTGTAGGTCTCTAGGTATAGAATGAATATTAAATATTTCAGAGATTGCCTATAACTTCCACAACAATTTGAAATTGATATATGTTTGTATTACAAAAATTTCAAATCAATATTTAATTAATTTTAGGGTACGGTAATTTTAATAATCTACACTACACGAACACTAACACGTACCAATAACATTGATTTCCGTTTCCTCCTAGACGGTGGTATAGGACGTAAAGTAACAACATCGCAAATAATTGAAGATGCACTACTTATACCGGATGTACTCATTTAAATAACCCAAAAAAATTATTATTAAAACACCAATATTGAAATTATGTTGCACCATAAAAATGTTTTTGTACATATACAATAAATGGAAAATCTCATAAAAATCAATTAATCGAATCAAAACAAAATAAGAAAATTATTCATCTAATCTGGACTATCTTAACTGAAAAACTATTTAACATAATATAAAAAAAAGAAAATTTATTTTCTAATTTAAATTTTTTTCTATTTTTTTTTTTGCTTTCAAAATTTTGGTTTATGTAGGTGTAAAGATTTTCTCTTTGCGTATATACGAGTTATATACAAAAAATCAATTGGGAAAATCTATTTTTGAAATATACACTAAAGTCGCGCAAATTTTAATGACGTGAATTGATAGAAAGATGTAGAAAACATAAAAATATAAATTCACGATCGTATCAATGTATTAAATTCGAATATTACTTTGAAAATGAAACCCAATTAAATTTATGATCAAATCATCAATCAACAAAATAGAAAAATAGTTAATTGAAAAACTGTCATCGATTTTTTTTTGTGGCTTTTGTATATTTGAAGTTTTCTTTTACACTAAAATTAGAAAATGTTAATATAAATTTTCGTTAGATTTTGATCAGCTCGTAATCTAATTAATTCAAGGTAAAATTGGGTTAAAAGTTTATCTAAAATAAAAACTAAAATAAATTATGATATTTCCTTAGTATTAAAAAATGATTAAATATTATACAATCTTTTTTTGAGAAAGAGAAGATGAAAATTTTCAAAATTTTGAGTAGGAAAATCACATAGCAGCTTTAATATTTCTATTTTGTAATATTCTCGGGAAATTCTCTGAGCTTTTTTAGGAATTAAGCAATAATTATTTTTGTTCTTAATTGCCAGAACTTGTATTGTATATCCAAAATAAAATTAATAATATAAATTTAATATTTTTTTAATTTTAATAATTTATAGCCATTACAGTATAAAACATAATGGTAATTTCATTCTAAATAATTTTTAGGTAATTTTTTTATATTTTTCTATCCAAAAAGGTATGAATTCTTAGTACCTTCTTATATCAAATCTAATATAAACATATTAATCAGTAATTGCGTGCCTAAGGAAACATAATTTATCTACAGTGAATTTTCAAAAAATTATATATTTAAATATAATATAATACATGCAAAATATTTTAGCATAATCATGACTAAAGTTTTGCAAATTCTAAATTAAATAACTGCGTGAAAAGCATACAAAAAGTATAACTAATTAATTAAAGAAACATTCCAGGAAAAAAAAACACAATATTTAATTTACTCACATCACCAATAAAAGGCATACAATAAGTATGATCTTTTATAGAAAGGATATCTTCATTTGAAGATGTTGCTGAGATTTCACAACAAATCTCATTGTTAGTGTTAATTTTTTTATTATTAATATCATTATCTTTGGTAATTGTAGTATTATTATTAGGACAAACACATAAATCATTATTATCATCAATAACATCAACACCACCACTACTACTATTATTAAATTCTTTAGCAAAATCAAAAACACTTTTATTTGGAAATATTTTACGATGCTTTGAACAATTTTCACATATTTTACCATGTCGTATTTGAAAATTAAATAATTTTGTTCGAAATGTATTTCGTATATTTTTTGATTTTTTCGGTTTTTTATCTAAAATTTTCAATTTTGGTTTTAGATTTTTTAATTTTTTAAAATCATTATTATCAGTTCGATTAGTACTATCATTATTACTACTAGCAGTATCTGTTATATTTGGAATTTTTAATTTAGTAGATGGTATATTTAATACTGAAACTTCATTTAGTAATTCATTAATTTCAGTATCATCAATTGATTTTGTTGGTTGCTGTTGTTGTTGTTTAGAATTAATTGAAAATTTAAAATTATTAAAATTTGTTAATAATTTATGTGAAAATGATGTTGAACGCTTTTTAACATTTACTTGAACTTCTTTTGTAGCTGTTAATTGATTATTTTTATCCTTTAAATTAGATTCAATTATTAATGAATTATTATTACATTTATTATTATTATCAATTATAATTTCATCTTTTACAATTTGTGCTGCTGAATTTCTTTTCTTTTCATTTTCAACATTTTGTGAATTATTTGTTGTATATTGATCTGAATCATTATTTGAATCAATTATTGTTACATAAGTTTCATTTTTTGTTTTATTATTGGTTGTTGATGGTGATGAACGTGTTAAAGTACGTCTTAAATTATCATCTAAAATACGATTTAGCTCATCAATTTTATCTAAATGATCATCAATAGATGTTTTAATAATATTTGGTTGTTCTTCTATTACATCAGCTATAATTGATTTTGTTGTTAAAAATTGTTCAGTATCACTATAAATTTTTTGTTCTTCATTAATTGATTCTAAAATATTATTTATATTACAAATTGGTTCATTAAGTTCAAGTTCAGCATAAACATTATTAGTAAAATTATTTGTTAATTTTGTATTGTCCAAAACATTATTATTATTATTATTAGTATTAATATTTAAATTTGGAACACTAATGGCACACAAAGATTGTTTTGGTATTTCACCAACAATAATAGGATGATAAAAATTATCACAATCAACATTATCATCAATTTGTAATTGTAATAATGAAATTGAGGATTTATTAATTTTTTCATATTTTTTATTAGTTTCATTCAAATCAATAATATCATCTGCAGGTTTTTTAATAATTATTGTACGTTCTAATTTATCCAAACTATTTACCGATAATGATCCCATACTTTGTGATCTTAATTGACTATCTGTTAATTTTTTACGATTTCTTGGTTTAATTGGTGGTGAACGTGGCTGTATTGGTGTTGAACGACGTTTAAAAAATGGTACACGTATATTTAACATAACATCAGCTCCACGTTGAAATATTGTCGATGTAACTGAATGATTTGATGTATTTGAAGATGGTAAAGTTGACTAATATTTTTGTCATACATATTTAACATTTTTTAATTTTTTTTTAATATTATAATGAAATATTAATAGTGATAGAAATAAAAAAAAAAATATTATAAGAAATTATGTTGTTATAAACCTTCACCAATATAATAAAGAAAAAACTAAATGAACATAAAATTATGTAGTACAAATAAGTAAAATTTAAAAAATTATAAATTTCTGATTTTTAAAATAATAGCAGTGATTTTTTATACCTGTTGATCATTTATAATTGTATTTTCTATGAAATTTTGTTCAACAGCTAAATGATCATCACATCCAGATGGTAATTCTTCACAGCCAACTTCATTTAACGTACTTTTTATCATATCAGCTAATTTCTGTTTTTGTTTCTCTTGGCACTTAAGGGAATTCAAGTCTTTTGAATGTCTAAAAGAAAAAATCATTTAGATATAAGTTAACTATATAATTTATTATTATAACTAACTTTTGATTCTCTTTTCCAGTTGAACCATTATTTATACCATTTAAATATGGTGAACCATTTGTATCACCACCTACTAATTTTTCTTGTTTCTCTTGTATATCTTTAACAGATATTTCTAAATCATTTAATCTAGATCTTAACCAATCAACAGTTAAATTATCAACTGTTAATGTACTAGCTTGTAATTTACCAGGTATATCTTCAATAAGACTTTCATCAAATTGAAAATTTAACGGTGTTGCTGGTGAGGTTCTACAAAAAAAAGAGAATTATTATAATTACTTATTAGTAGATGATTTTGTTAAAAATTAAATGGATATTTTACTTATGTTTTTCGGTAAATTCTCGATATTCTTCATTTGGATTAATATTATTTATCACAGTTTCTATACGTTTTTGTATTTCATGAAATTTATCTGATGTTAAATCACTATGTTGGCATGCCTCTTGTAATATTTTCTTCCTAAATATTAAAATTAATAAATTAAAAAGTGTTAAAATTTTTTTATTTCTTTTAAATTTTACCATAATAATATAAAACTTTCTTGAACAGATTCTTGATGTTCTAATAATCCTGGTAATAAAACTGTTCGAAAATCTTTTTCAACTTCAATAGCTTCTGTTATCGATAATACATATTCATTATGTGTTAAATGTAATTTTCTACATGCTTTTTGATATTTATCTCTAACATCATCTAATTTACGACCACTTCTACCAGCTAGAAAATAATTTATATATACAAAAACTTATTAGTTTACTGGAAAAATACAATATTTTATTAATAATAATTATTTACATTTAATATAATGTTCCTCGAATCTAGTCCTTAAAGCTTTGTAACCTTCTAAATGTTTCTGATAATCAGATTTTTTTCTTGAAACTTCATCTGTCAGCTGGGGGTGGAAAATAGAAAAAGAAAGAACAAAAATAAAATAATTATAGGTAAATTAAAGATTTCAATAATTAAAAATACAAAATTGAAATTCTAAAACATAAAATATCCGTTTGATTCTATTAAATATTGATATGTAAAAACTAAATAAATATTTTTGCTTATATTTTCTTTTAAATTTATCCTTAATAAGTATAATTTTTATTCAAAACTTTTTTGTCCCTTCTAAAAATACATTATAAATGTAATAATTAAAATTGTTGAAAGATTGATTGTATGGTTAATTATTTTATAATACAAATAGATAGACTGTAAAAAAAAACTTTAAGATAAATTAAAATAATGTATAGATTGATGCAACTTCAAGTTACTTCATAAAAAAGTAGCTATATAATAATATAAATACTGGAACTGGACGTATAGTAATTTATGAAAATTTGTTATAACAAACACAACAAAGTTGTTTAACTTGTCCGACTAGAGCTCAGGTGTGTCTGCCTCGTCTATCTTGAAAATTATATAATTATATCTATTTTATTTTGCGAGGTTTTTGGTTTCTACAAAATTCTTGTTTGCTATATTATCAGATATTCCTAGGAAAATTTAATATTATTTTGCAAATCTTTTTTTAGTAGACTTACAGAGATTTTTTTTTGGTTTTTCTGGTTTAACAGTTTTGATGATTTTTCGCAATTGATAATTCAATAAAGATAGTTAATAGTATAATTGTACAAATTTGAATATCACAAAGAGAAGAGAAAAAATTAAATATTCCCAAAAACAAATTCAATTATATACTACTTAGTATACTATACGGAGTATATCATCAGTTTTTTTCAAAATAGTATAAGAATTTCAATATTATTTCTTCTTGTTTCTTTCTTACATGCAAGCTACAATTTATAGGTCAATTGGGTTAATAAAGTTAGGTCAATTTTAATTTAAAATTTGACATATTCTAAAAAATATTATGGTATATCAGACAATTTCTAGTGAAGATATGATGATGTTCCGTTCAATTTATTTCATATTAAAAAAAAATCAATCACTAAATAGAACTAATTTTTTTTATAAATTCATTAAGAAATAATTCTTTCAAAATCCTTACATCAATTGGAAAACAAAAAATAGAGAAAATGTTGAAATAAATTTTCTAATTCTTAGAAAATTTAGATACCATCAAAAGTTTTATAAAATATTTTAATGTCTGAGATAAATTTTATGTTAGAATTTTACATTCAAATTCAAATTGGAATTTTGCTCTATTTTTAATATGAAGGAAAACTTTAAATTTTTTAAAAGAAAATATATATGTATATTAAATTTTCCGGGGAAATTAAGAATTTATTTCTCGTATTTAAACATTATATCAATAAAAAAGAAAATGTGAAGGATTAATTAAATATTTTGATTTAGGAAGATTAACATTTAACTTATGGAAATATTAATTATTTTATTGTGATTTATTAAATTAGATTTATGTTATTGGCTATTCAAAACTATTCCCTCAAATAGAGAAATTAGACTAAAGACTACATATTATTCTGACAACATATAAATAATATGATTATACCATAAAAAGGTATAAATTTACAGAAATTTATCTAAAAAATTACAGTATTCAGTTTTTTATAAATAATAATATAAAGCATTCTATCTAAAGAAAAATTATGATATAAAAATTTTAATTAACAATCATAAATTAAATAATCTTGTTTAATTTTTCTTTTGTAATAAAAATCACACGATATACATAGAATCATAAAAAATGTATTTTAATTACTGTGTGAATAAAATTTTATTTCCCCAAAAATAAAAATAGATCATTTTCTTTTTTTAGTAACTTTGTGCTAATTAATAATTACAATTTTTTAACTATATCAACTAAAAATAAATTTTGGAAAATTTAAATTTATTTTTAGTTTTTACATGATATTACATTTTATTTTGTAATTCATCTATGAATTTTTATCCATTTTGTTTATTATTTGATATATCTTTTTTATGTTGTTATTATTTTGAATGTAAAGCATACATTAAATTATTTCGCTTTCGGGTTCATTTCTTTTATAATTTTTTAACCTTTTTTATTTATAAATAAGCTATTAAATTTTGTATTCTTAATCTTTATGCTGTGCGGGGGTGAATTTTACGGTTTAGTTTCTTTTGCGAGTATAATCATTTAATGAACATGAAAATAAACAAATCATAAATTAATTTTAGTTATTATTAATTTGGTTGACATACATACGTGCAATATCAACAAGTTAATTTGTTGTTAATTAATTTAATTAATTAATTAAATTATTCTTCATTAGAACAATCAGTTATTTTTACTTCTCACATGAATACAATTGTCCTCTATGCAATAATCGCCGCTTCATCGATTATGATTTATCGAATTATACGAACGAACTATTCTACACAGAATAGATGTCGAGGTTGTTAAGACATATGGGAACAGCACATAACATCAGCCACATGCTCTATGACTGTCCAGCGCTTAACAGGAGGAGATATACCAAATCGTGGGGGACTATAGTTTTTGCGGGCATTAGCGCGGATTTCGATACCGCTCCTCTTAAAATTTGTCAAGGAGACAAAATAGTTGGAATGAATAGAGGTTTTGTGTTGTTATAATAAGGGTATACCTATGGGTCAATTAGTGGCCTAGTGTTGGACGTATTGTCTTTTTTTTCTTCAATGATATTACTATATCATAATATCACTGAAGCTTTAAAAAATTAGCGATTAATTAAGTCATCATTATACCTTTAATACCATAATTATTTAATAATCTGTTTACATTTTTAGCTATGATAGAGAGAGACATTGACATTGAATTTTCTGTGTAAAATGTCTACTATAACGAAACTCTTTTATATGTAAACTATAACAAATCGAAGAAAATATACTTGTACCTAATATTTTTCTGACCGTTGCCGGTTAGCGATTGACTATATTTTATGTTTGGGCTTCATAAAACTTCTTTGTACATGTAAAGTTATTCCTTTCCCTTTAGCCTCACACAGTTTGACGATCAATAAGCAGAAACACAAAAAAAAAAACAAGAAGACTGCACAGATTCCAAGAATCAGGGACCAGTTATGAAACACGAAATGATGAAATTAATGGATAAAAAATATACAACAAAACAAGTATATAAACCTAAAACTAAAAAATTCTCAATAACGAAAAATTGAAAGAGTTTGTGGTATTACTTAAAACGATGAAGCATTATAAAAACCACTATAATAATTTTTTATGGTGTTTTTTTTTTGAAGACTTGTTTTTCAGTGTTAAAAGAAAACCATTTACTTAGTACCACAAATTATATTTTTTTGTTCTTCTCTCCGTTGTTGTTAGTTATTATTCTTCATTGTCCTCGTCGCGCCGTCTTCAAAAAATGATGAAGAATCATGAAAAAAAACAACCAAAACCAAAATAAAAAAAACTTCGATCTACGAGTAAGTAAATTCTTTATGAAGCTAAAATTGTGTACAAATACAATTATTAGATTTTGAAATGATCAAATAAAGTATTCAGTTTCTTTTTTAACTAAATTTGTTTCCAGTTATGTCAAATTGTATTGAAAACTTGAAAACTAAGGTATACAACACCTAGAAATAGAATATGTAGTTTTTTTTTGTTTAAAAATTTGAAATTTTGATTATGGTATTTTCAGATCAAATTTAATCTTTATAGAATTCAAATTGATGGTTTTCCAAAATAAATACCAATCTTTGGTTAAGGATGAATTTGATTCCGAATGACAATTTTTATTTGGGGAAAAGTTAAATTTTGAATTTTATAACGACAAATTTCACCTTAAAAATACTATAATAAAAATTTTCCTATGATTATAAAGTTCCTACAGTGTCGTATCACTGTGTTGTCTTTTGTTTTTCTGGGCCACCCATTATGTATTTTGAATCATGTTTGAACTACAAAATGCAATTAAAACTATATTTCGTATTTGAAGTAAATTAAATCTTTTAAAATAAAAATTTCTATTATTTTTTTTTTAGTAATTGTATACCAGGTGTGGCTGATTTGTATTTAAACTATTAATTATAAAAAGGTGAACCAAAATTTATTTTCACTTTAATTTGAAAATGAAAAAAAAAAAATTATAGAAAGTGAAAAAATAATTTTGTATGAACATGTAAAAATTTAAAACTAAAAATAAATACGGAAAATTTTATAAGACGTCGCACAAATTAAATGTTTTTAAGTTCACAGAATCATAAAAATTTATGAAAATTTATTAAAAATAATTTACAATTATACAATAAATTTCAAATGGATTAAAATTAATTTCCAAATATTCTTCGAATATATTTTTATAAAACCAAATTTAAATTATTTATTAGATTTAATTTTCTATTGCCATTTAAGAATAACAAAAAAAAATCAATTTTATATAATTACAAAACAAAAAAAATATAGTGAAAGTTTAAAAAAAAGAGAAATATAGATTGTATTTAACTTTAACTAATTAAAAATAAATTGAAAACAAAAAGTTTATAGAAAAATTGTATTATAAGAAGAAATTATTTTATTTCAATTGTTGTAATAAAATTGTAGCAACTTTTTATGTTCATTTGAATCTAATCTGGAATATAATTAATAAAAACAAATCAATACAATACAAGAGAAATTTAAATTATTATATTTTTTATTTCATTAATTTAATTTATTTCAGAGCAAAATAATTTGAAAATTCAAATTAAATTTATTGGCGAATTTTATATTGATGATGAAATACACGAAAGTATTGATGATTTTTTTATAATTATTATTATCATGTGAATTTGTGTGTCAAAAGGTGTAAAATTTTCAGTTTCCTATCCTGTCTCAACATTTTTTCTCAACATTTTTCTCAAATGAATGTTGGATGAAAAATATCTTCAATATGAAAATTGTTTTAATAATTTTATAATACCGTATTGCATCTCTGTTGATAATTTATAAAAGCTTAGAGAAAATGAAATCAAAAATAATTAAGTTGTTTATTTTACTCTACCAACAAACAAAAAAGCTCACCCAAATATTCAAATTATGTTTAAGTTTATATATAACTAAATTGACAATTTGTCGAATCATTATAAATAATTTAGTTTTTATTAGTGGCCCATAAAATTGTTGGAGGTCTGATCATAATTTGTTTTTATGTATATAGGAGAGGGCGATCAACTTGTATTTTGAGACACGTCATTGTCATTAATAATTTTTTATGCTAAATAGTGAATATTTAATTTACAAAAAAAAAAAACTGGTTCTACCGTTAAAATATCATTTTAATATTTATTCAAAAGATACCAGTGGGTCATTTTGAATGAATATTTATGAAAAATAATAGATATGTATAATAATTTGTATTTAATAAAATAAAGAATTGATTTATATTTTATTATGGGGGAAATGTATTATGTTAAGATTTGGTATATTGTATAAATGCAGATTAATAATTTTAGATTTTTTTTATAGAAATTAAATTAATAATAAAAATATTATATTTAGAATTAGTCTTGAATTCCAGTTTTCCAAATACATAAATAAAATAAAAATTTATATTGATAGCCTCACGACCAATCATATTTGATTATAATAAAACATTTTGTTTCCGTTTTTCAAGGACAATGGGGGTTTTTATTTAAATGCATCATCCATAGGAATTTTACTTTTCCCATATTTTTTTCTTTCAAATTATATTGACATAAAAATAATTTAAAATAAATTAATCTTTTTCTAAACTCAATCCTTTTACCTTCGCAAAAAAAAACAATTTTTCTATTGTCACAAATTTAAAGGACATTTTAATTAATTTTTTACTAATACAATTTTCACAAGTCCTATAACAGAATAAATTACAAGGGAAACCATTTATATTTCCTGAATCTCATCACTTGTTAACAAAAGTTAATTAAAACACAATAAATTTATGCTCCATGTTATTTCATATTATGTTTTTATAAGAATGAGAGAAATCTTTCTGATAATATAATGTTTTCCAGATTATTTTCCATATATTTTATTTTAACATACATACATCTCTTTATTTATTCGTTAATTATTTTCCGAAGGATATAGATTTGAAATATCCTTCAGATATAATTATTATTTTTATAATTGTTCTTCGGTTTTTAAATTTCCAATAATCAACAGCAAAAAGCTCACCAATTGGACATTGAGGAAAATTTTAAAATAAATTTTAAAAATAATTGGATTAGTTGAAATATTTCTTTTTAGTTGAAATATTTACGTACAAGGAAAATGATATGAAAAAAAAATATTTACGTTAGTAAAATGTTATCAAAGAATTTTTTTGAAAATATATACAACAGGTATATACAATTTTGTTGTATATAAATCAATTTTTGAAGCCTTTCTCAACTTTATAGTATAATTGAAAAACTTTTGGCATAATGTCGTGTATGCTTAGGTAAACGAATATTTAATTTGAAATGGTGATTGAAATTAGACCAAGTTTAAAGAAAAGGATGTTTTAACTTTCAAATTTTGGAAGAAAATATTTTAATGCAATTTATTCGTTGTATCATTTTCTATATTAAAACTTCAACTTATTAAAATAATATAAAATTAATGTTAATTGTTATTTGTTATAACAGCTGTGAACACTAAAATAGCAGTAGCAATTTTGTGTCATTATAAAGTTAGAATTGAAATAATTAATTTTTGGATTAATTTTTAAATTACTTAATTAAAAAACATTTCAATGAAGAATAATTTTTTTTCAGTTCAGAGCAAATCTGAACTTAATTTTACAATTTTAATTTTTGTAATTTCACTACCACTGCTATTTTCATGTTCGCAACTGTATGTACTTTAATTCAACTTTTTAATTTTCTTGGAAAATTGCCAGAAAAAACTAAGAAAAATCCAAGAAAATTACATCTTATGTAATAAAAGAAAAAAACTTGAAAACGACAGACCAAATTACATAAAGATAACATTAAAATAAAATGAAAATTATATAATATTTTTCTTCTTCTTTGATAAAAGATTAAAATGTAATTTTCCCTCATGTATAATAATAAAAGATAAATTGCCTTTGCAAAATTATGTCCTGTCCTCGGTATGTAAAAAGAAAGTAATATTTAAGGAAGAAAATTCAATTGTAATAAAAAAATTTATTTTAGCTTTATTGAATCTTTTGTCTAGCCCGTAAATTGTTTTTATTAATTTAATTAAATAAAAAAAAAATTTTGTCTAAAAAAATATCCTTATTTCTTGTCGTATTTGTTGTTGTTGCTGCTTTATGATGCGTTTTTTATTTGTTTAAATTGAAAATCTCCCTTTTTATTTTATTTTTTGCTATCACCGACATCGTCTATACGCAATTGAAGCATAAAAATGAAATCAATCGATAATATAATTTATTTTCCTCAACTCAACCAAAAATTTATCACCAATTTTCTTGGCGCCAGAAAATAAAAATTTAATGGAAAAGTTTTTAGAAGTTCCATAAATTTTTTTTTTTGGCATTCAACTAACAAAATTAATTTTTTTTTATAGTGGTAAATGGTAATTTACTTGTTATAATGGAAAATTGTAATTTATTTAAATTAATTTTCAAAATTTATTTTAATTTTTTTTTTACATTTTCTTATGTATAAGTAAATTGATAATAAAATTCAAGTAATTTTCATAAATTTAAATATTTTAGAAAATTACAAAAAACCAAGAATATTATTTATTATTATAGTGAATCTACTATAAAGTTGTTTTGCATAATCTGCTTTTAAGTTGGGGAATTAGTGGCTAGGCTTAGTTTAGTTTTTTCACTGTTGGGCCATTGAAATAGAAATTATTGCATCAATAATAATAGGTCTTTTGTTAAATTGCGAAAATGGAATTTGCAAACATAAAAAAAAAGGAAATAAACATTTTTTTAAATGAAATTCCATAAATTATAAAATTATACTATTTTAAAAAACTTTAAATAAAATTCTTGTAATATTAAAATATCTGATTATTTGTTTGTTTAGGTAATTTTTTTTAATTGCTAATAAATTAGGGAGTAGCGGGGGCAGCCATATAAGATTACAAAACTAGGAAACGTGAACTGAACATATATGTATAAATAAAACGAAAACCGCTGAAAAAGCTTAACTAAACGAAATGACTTTGAGATTACAAAATATGAACTTCACCTGCTTTCGCTATATATATTTTATCACCTTCTTTATTTTATGTCATGTTTTGCTTTGTGTTTCAAGAATTCAAATTATGTATTTCAAAATAAAAAAAAAAAAATTTCTTATCGATTTTTATATTTAAATATTTTCACAATTTTGAACTTTTATAATAATTTTTTATAGCATTTTACTTTTCTGCATGATAATTTTTCATAAAAATTTAAATTTTTGGTTTGATATTAAAGTTTAATGAATTATCAAATGTCGGAAATGTTTACACTTTTATGTGACGAAATTAATTGACAATTAATTCTGAAATCAATATTGATTTGGAGAGTAAACATATTTAAAACATATTTTATATATAACAAATACAATATGTTGCCATTAAAAAGTATTTTCTTATTTAATTTTTCATAATTTAAATTAAATAATATAATTAGGTTATTTCTGGCAACCAACAGAAACATAATATGTTAAAAATTTCATCTTTAAATTTCACTATGACAATTTGATTGAAATTGGTAAAAAACAAAATATTGAATTTTCATTATAATTCTAACAAAAAAATAAAATTAAAATATTATTTAGTTGGAAAATTTCCAAAAAAATTAAAATTTCTGATTTTTTACTATAATATTTTGGGGTTAGTATATTTTTTTCAGATTACATAAAATCATTTACTATATAACAATTTGTGGCTGAAATATTAATGAAATCAGTAAAACATATTTTTAATTCCAAGAATTTTTAATATAATAAAAAGAAAGAGTATTTTTTTATTTAAAAGCCAAAAAAAAAACAGCTGAAAAGTTGTAAAAAGTTTAATGTGGTATTTCGAAAAACCTGAAAATATGTTCAGATTTATCTCTTTATGTAGGAGTGTCAACAACGTATACTGAGAAAAATTGAATTTAAATTTAATTTTTATATTGAGTCAAAGACTTTTTTAGCATAGTCTTTCATTGGGTTAAAAAATAGTTGAAGGAAATTATTACAGTCATCAAACTACGAGCACAATACAATGAATCGATATTTGAAAAACGATCATCAATGAAACTTTGGAAAGTAAATTAAGCAAAATGCAAATCACTAAAATCATTTTTCACAATAAATATAGTTTTTATGTTGTATCATTACTAATTTAATCAACCCTAATCTAATAGAGCGAAATATAATCAAATTTTAGTCATATACTATATACATATACTATGGTATGAAAGTTATAAGTTAGTTGAATTTTAATACCTAAACTTTTTCTCTTCTGTTATTAATTTTTTGTCAGTGCATGGCAATTGTAGTTAAATTTTAAATTATAAGTCACAAAGGAAATTCCAATGCGTTTAAGAATTTTTAATAAATGAAGAATTTTGTTTATTGTGTCAGTATTTTTTCTTGTAATCGCGACAAATTTTTCCTCATATTGCAATCATTTAAAAAAAAAATTAATTTGAAGAACGTGGGGTTGACAATAGTCAGCATAAAATAAGATAAAAATCTCCGAAGAAATAATTTTTGGCAATGACAATTTATTATTTTTTTAATTAATAAGTTCATTCGCATTTCTGTTTTTACGAAAATGATTATTTCAATATATTATTGTATCAAGCTAAGACAAATAATATGATATAATAATATGTACTTAAATTAAACTAATTTATTATAATTAATATCATTATAATTAAATATGAGAAGAAATCATATTTGTAAATTGAAAAATTAATTAATTTAACTGGTAAGTTAATAATTTTATTTAACATTTTCTTTTGTTGATTACAAATTTTGATTGTATAATTAAGACTTTCTCACAATTTTCTATTATGTTGGAAACATAATGTAATAATAATTTTCTTTATAATATTTTTTACATATTTTCATTTCTTCAGAATTAAATTATTGTCTGTCATTTACCTTGTTAATATGATCTGTTACAAAGAAAATTTATAATAATGTGTTTTTAATTTCCAATACTGAAAATTATTAACTAAACCCAAAAAAAAAAAAAACACAGAAAGTAATTTTAAGAGTTAAAACATGAGTTCTTGCTCTGTGATTTTTCGGATAGTATAAACTGTTCAAGAATTGTATACTATTGCTAAATTAAATGTGTAACATTATTTATATTTGCTGACATATATGAAATTTATACATTTCTGTTTCATTTTCTAAAACTAAGCTACAAAAAAATAGGCTAATCTTTTACAAAAATTATTTTTATGTTAACGAATAAGAAATATAGGGTGGATAACAGCATAAAAATTATATGTGTATACAAACTTAATAGAAACATAAAATGCTGACAACAATATTATGATTGTGCATAAAATAGTTTTAAGTAAATTTAAATATAATATTTACATTTCGGAGTATTGCCCTTTTTACCTAAATAATAATTTCTAAGTTCACTAAAAAAATTTACATTTCTATATTAGAAAAGGAAATTTGATTATATTTGCTTTTAGAAGAATTTGTAGATTTGTACAAATATATTTATTTTAATATATTTGTATTATGTTTAACATTTTATAGTTTAATAACCTCTGTTAAAACGACGCCCAAACAAAAAAAAAATTATAGTATCTTTTATAAATGATTTAAATCATAAATTTCTTGTACACATTTTCTATGATTACTATGTATATATGTGTAATTAATTAAAAATTCATTTTCATTTATAATAATTATATATATATCAAATAGAAAATTAAATAAATTAAATTATAATTATACCATTGCCAGTTACTTTTGTTGAAAAAGTAATTTTCGAGCTTGAAAACATGTTAACAGAAAGAAGATTTTATATATTTACTTATGTAATAAATATGAAAAGTTCATGGTCAATGGAACAATATGATAATAAGATAAAATATCACGATCACTGTTAATTATCATACCGGTATCTATACACTTGTATATATGATATTTTCCTATAAATACAATTTAATATTTTTTTCAATATTTTATTCTGTGGTCTTCATGTAACCGAAACGTTTCTAAGTTTTATATGATGTTTTTGTAATAAATATTAGAAAACATGCAATGTACATTGTATGTATATATAGTAACATGATTTTGGTACGTTAGCGTTATATTATCAATATTCATAAATAATTGATGTTTTCGGTATAAATAAATTATTTGTATAAATTACAAATTGAATAAATAATAATGATGAAGAATTTTTATATACTATAAGATATATAAGAAGAAAATCAGTTAAAATTGATTAAATTTTTAATTATTTATTATATTGTATTAAAGTTGAAATTTTTAAAATAACATTTAACATAAATTAAGCATCATATAATTATTTATTATGCAATAAGATTTATTATTGCAACAAAAAAATTAATATGTGCATTATGAGTTTAATATCTGCTTCCAGTATTATAAATAGTCAATATTAATAATCAATAATAAGACAATAGTCGAAGAATAATTATTAAGTTAAGAACGAATAATTAAGAACGAATTTTTCAAATATATTATATACATACTATAAAATATTGAAAATTATTTATATAAGTGCTTTTGCTAAAATTCTAAATAATTAATTAATTGAATTTTTTTTTCTATTTTAATTCTATACATAAAATAAGTTCGTTTAATTGAAGGAGAAACACTATCATCAATTAAGTTATCTTTTAATATACGATCATCATTCATTTAACAACATTTAGAAAATTTTTGTATACTTATACCTCAAATTAAATTATCTAAAAATAAATTAAAGCAATTAAAGAATTTTTTGTTTATAAAAATTATTACAATTTTCCCCCCAAAAAAAAACGTAACAAAAATTTCTAATATTTAATGCCAATAAAATCTTAAAAGCATTTTTTTTAAATGTCTAAACTTTTATAAACATGATAAAATCATCTTTATTTTAAGTACACTTTGAAAAAAAAGGAAAAATCATAATTATTTAATACTTTAAAATATTTTTAAAATTATAAAACTAAGAAATAAACAAATGCACATTTTTTGTTTACAATAATTGAAGCATAATATGATTTTGTTTAGAAGATGACTAAAAATATCAATGACATATAAGAATTTTCTGGCGCTAAAATTAAAAAGGATATAAAAATACTTTTTATATTTGAAATTTACAATTTACATAAGTATAAAATCTTCAAGATAAATTATAAATTTTGTAGTCCAAAGAATTTTCGATGAGAAGTCTCTTATAATTTGTTGATAGAAAACTGCATTTAAATTATAATAGTGAATTGAAAATACAAATATGGATTTGAATTCATTTTGTTTAAAGAAGCAAAGATATAATTTGGAAGAAGAAAAAACAGTTTAACTAGATAATGATATTAGGAGGCTTTATGAATCGCAACTATTGGATTAAATTTTTGCTTTCGTTAATTGGAAAAATAAATGTTTTCTCATATGAAGACAATTCTTTCTATATTCCAGTTTAATAAGCTCGAATAATAAAATTAAAATTTTCCTTAACTCTGTTTTTGATTTTGAGAACAGAGAAATTAATTATGTATAATGTTCAAAATAAAACCAACTGTTGCAATATTAATTTTTATATCATGTTTGCATATATTTTCTCAACATTCCTTAAATATTTGTCTGTTACTTGTTTATATATACATTTTAAAAGAAGAATTAGCTTATTTCTTTGTACATAATAAAAATTACTTTAATAAAGAGAAATTATGTTACATAAATAATCCAAAAATAAATTTTCATCATTTTAGCACAACTCAGCACAGAGGTGAAAAAAATAAATAGGAAGATTTGCTGTTGTTCAATTATTTATGTGTTTTTTTATTCTACGGTTAGACAACGCACAACTAATGAACTAATTATATTAGTAGGTAAATAAGAAATTTTATAATGAAATAAATATTGAAATTTTAACTATATTAGAAGTTAGATAATAAGATAATTATTTACAAAATAATAGTAACAATGACAGTAACTAAATTTGCTCTAGAAGTCTAGAATCATGTTTTTAAAGGTGACAATTTCGCCAAAACAATTTTGAATTCAGTTGGTAGCAAGAAGTCTTTGTCCTTGGTACAACAGGAAAATCACCGGAAACTATTAATAGGATTAGTATGCGGATATCAACGTGAAACAGTTAATATAAAACTACTAATTGGAAATTATATATAATTTACTATAAATTTATTACTTTAAATAATGAAACAAAAGAACAAAAATTACATTCTATTATTGTGTTTTTCATTAGCTTATGTTTTTTGTTATCAAAATACTATTTTTTTTACCATATGTTCCAAAATCTTAACGTAACCAATTTAAAAGTATATTATCAACGCATTAACTATATAAAATACTTATTATATCATTTTTATATATGTACTTAAAACACTTAAGTAAATGGGCATACAATGATTTTATGATAACAAAATGACGTATATTAAATTTTTTTTTATAAAAATATTTTCTACTTTAAGCGTAACAGATAAGAAAAACATTTCCGTTTATCTTCAAAAAAAAAAAATTCCATTTGAATACTGGAAATAATTGAACGAAATCGATATAATTTTTTATAATTTATCTTCAAAAACTTACATGATTTAAACGTGCTGCAATTTTTGAATGTTCCTCTTGATATAATTTACGTGCCTTACGTTTGTCCTGTGATAAATGTGAAATTTTATCACAAACAACTTCTAATAGTTCAGCATTTAATTTAAATTGTTTTGCCTGTTGATCTAATTCATCCATAAATGTTCGCCAGAATTTTGTTATTTGGCTGCCTACAAAATTTGAAAAATATAATTAAACATTTGGAAATAAATATATATGTATGTATAATGTATGTATAATTAAATTTTAATTATTTTTTCTATTTTGAATCGGAAATAAAAAAATGTTTAGATTGTATAGACAGCATGGCGCTGGATGGGTAACGTAAATATGAAAAAAATTATAATTTGGAAATGACGTCATGGTTTAATTCAGGATTACGATGAATTAAAGAAAAAATTTATATAAATACATGTACGTAGTAATTTTTCATTTTGTTCTTAATTAAAATCTTTAGGTAATTAAGAAATATCATATTAATTGAAATTTAAACAGGATTGGGTAAATCGCATCATTATAACATGTTCATTTTCGAAAAGTGAGATTTATATCATTTCGAATTTTGGTTTATAACTTTCACTGAACAGAATTTTCACTGGGACAGTAAGAAATTATGGTCTTACATTTATACCATCTATACTTGGAAATATAGAAAATTGAATTTAAATGGAACACTAAAATTAACAAATAAATAATTCTTAAAAGTATAAACGTCATTCATATATAGTAATTCTTACCTTGCAGTTCATCAGCCCTATCAATTTTTAATCCTTGTTGCGAACAAGCAGCTAAACTAATTGCATATTCACGATCGCATTTAACTTTCATTTGTATGCAACGTTTCATTGTATCCATAAGACGTAATTCAGCATCTTGTCGTATAATTAATGCATCATGGGCTGCTCTACCCTGTAGGGCAGATGAAAAACCCATTTTTCCACTGTTCAATAATTAAATAATAATAATATACGAAAATTCACTATTGTGAAAAAATTTCCTTTTCTTTTTTTACAAGCTAATTAAATTTTGTAAAATTTTTGTATATCACTTTTCACTTTATATTTATGTATTTATTTTAATAAACTTTGCGTGTGGTCATTTAGAGAGAAGATTTTTTGCAGATATTTTTTTTTATATTTTCATTAGAAATATTTTTCATGCTATTATTTATTTATTTTTTATATTATAAACTATTTTTTTTCTATATTTTTCAATATTTATATAGTTCTATTTTTAATATATATATAAATTTTTATTTCGTTAAATACCGGAGCACATAAACAGAGAAGATAGAAATGCTGTCACGATCCAAAATTAACAAATATAATATTTATTTTTTCTTTTGGTAGAAATTTTAAAAGAAAATAAAAAAAAAAAATTATCATGACAAAAAATTAAAAATAGTTTATAGCACGTTTTTTTTTAAATATTTTATTATTTCGAAAATTAAGAAGAAGAAAAAATTTAATTTCACTTTTTTTTTTTAAATTTTACTATATAATTTTTGGTTAAATTTAAAATAAAATTATTTCACTCGATTTTTATGTTAAGTAATTAAAATTAAATAAAAAATGAAATTTTTTCCAACTAAGCACAAAATTTTTTTGAATTGTAATTTTTTTATTATTCATTTTTTTTTATATTTTGTTCCTAATAATTAAATAAACTTTCACAAAATAAAAAACAACACTGAAATAAAGTTTTTGGCAAATAAATTTGCAAAGAAATTTCGTCACAAATAAGCTTTTTTTTTCTTGGATTTTTATAATTCTTGTTTTTTTTTTATTTGACACACTTTTTATTTCTACTATAAATCAAAATTAAATTTCCTGTGAAATGAAACTTGAATTTATAACGATTAATACCACCACACACAACACACACTCTGTATAACCTCAATGTTGTGTAATTTCTTCAAAAATAATAATAATAATGGTGTAGTTTTTAAAGTTCATCCAGGTAAAATTTTATTTACTATAAGAAAAAGAGAAAAAAAAATTATTATAATAAAATTTCTTTTAAAGAAAATCATTTAAATTTTATTTTATTATGCGTGAAAATTCGTTTCGCGGTATTTCGTATAAAAAGTAAATTATTTATAAAAATTTGTGACCGTTTTCGTTCGTTTTTGTGAACTTTACAGAAATTCAAATCTCGTTTGACTGAAAGAAAAAAAACAGAGAACATAGAAAGAAAACTTGTTTAGTTTAGTTTGCGAAATTTTTCTTATTTTATTGAATTTTTTTTTGTTAGACGTCATCGTCGTGTCCTCTGCGCGAATTTTAAAATTTATTTCTTTTTATTAAAAGTTTTATTTTATTGAAGTTTAATAAAATTCGAAAAGACTAGACGACGGGTGGATTGGATTGTATAGTATAATATAGTAATGTTGAAACATTATGTTGCTTTGTTATATGCACAGCTGAGCGATATATAATTATTGTTGTCTGGTAACGTTTTTATGGTAATATGGATATGGCAAACATGAAAAGTATAATACACGTATTTATTTTTTAGATAGCTTAAATCTTTATTTGGTTGGAAGTTGGAAGTTGGAAGGCACTTTTTGTTTGAAGAATATACCATTTAATTTTAAATATTTACTTCAATATTTCATTCTAATAAAAGTTTTGTAGTGTGACAACTGGCAACAAATTCCTTTTTGATAGTAATTAATTGGGCGGCAACATTGTCCCATTTAATTAGAAATATTCCGGCACTGTTTAAAAAGCTTAAAGAACAAAATTTTTTTTACATAAATGCAACAATTTCTTAGTTTTTAAAGTTTATAATGTTAAATTTTAATATGAATATTTTATCTATACTATATTCTCTTACATCTTTCATGTAGCACATTAAATTGAAAACTTATCTTGTGTATACAAATTTGTATACTTAGGAACCACGTGTTGGTTTATTATTACATATATTGTGCAACATTTTTTTTATATAAAATATTTAAATACATAATAACAATACTCTTTTAGACTAATTCTATTTTATTTTCAATTCTATTATAAACAGAAATATGTATACATACAACAAAATTTTCGCAAAGTCCAAAATAAACCAAAACTCAGATGTAAAGATTGGAAATTTAGTAATACTTTTAAAATTTTCGAAAAGATAATAAAAATAAATATTTGCAGAAAATCATAAAGAACACAAATTAGTTTGTTGATTTTCCTTATTTATTTATGTTTAGCATTTATACATTCTTGTGTCTTTTGGTTGTGGGTTGATTTCATTAGTGAAATTCATTTCTATTTTTTGTATCATAAAACCATGAAAAATTTTCTACTATATTAGATCAAATTTAAGGTTTTCTAGTTATGTATAATAAATTTTAGTTTTATGTAGCATCTAGATAGTAGTTTTAGGATTATGAAAAATTTGACTTATTCTTTGTTTATGGTACAAACGAAATAGAAAAAGAAAGTTTTCAAATTTAATATTTATTTGCCAATTTTTCAAATCATGCGAATGACAACCTAAATAAGTTTTATTAGTTCTTTTGAAACGGTCAAAAAAGTTAATTATACAATTAATATATGCTTTCAAGAAAAAATTATGATTCGTTAATAAAATGAATTACTTATTGAAATAATGTTGGTCATACTTTTGGAGAAACAAGAGGATAAGATTCGTAATTAATATTAATCAAATATCAGACAAAGATTTCTATATTTTTAAGCAATATGCGAAAAAAGAATTCTTGTGAAAATAAGAACAAAATTTATTCTAGGAGTTTTCCCTGATCTAAACTCCCGGACATTTAGAACGTCAAGAAAAATGAAAATTTCCAAAAAAAAATTTCCCAAATCTAGACCGCACCACAAAGCTTCTATACATATTTATAATACTTATATATGAAGTAAAAAGTATTCAAATACATAATTTTTGGTTAAACAAAGTTTCAATTTTGTACTTAAAGTTTTTTATATTTTTTATGACATAAACTAAAAAATGAATATAAAAATAAGAAAATTAAATTTTATATTAACATATGAGTCAATTACCACCAATTAACTTTAATTGAATTTTATTATTTTTTAGATTTGATCAAGAAAAACGAAAAAACAAAATGATATTGAAAGAAATGAAAAGTCTACTAAGATAAGAGAGGGTTGATTTCCTATAAAATATGAATAACAAAAACAAAATCTTTTATAGTAAGAGGGAAAGTCCCTGAAAATGAATGTATTGCATTGCAATATACTTCAAATTGATTTTATAAAAAATCTAATAAAAAACTAATAAATTTGTAAATTAAATTTATGAAAAATCCAAAATTTATTAATTTGATTCGAAATTATATGATTCGATTCCATTTATCTCTACGACTATCGTGTTATTGTGAGTAGATGAATTACTTTTAAAGAATTCAATGAAGAATTATTGAATTATTTGGACAACCCTATTTTATAAATTAAATTTTTTATATATGTCATTTTGAACTAAACCTGAAATTGGTAATTATATATTATATTTAGCATTTCCACGATCATCTTCATAGCCTAATAAATAAAGATTGCTAACCTTTTCAAAAATATTATTTTAATTATTATACCATATTATATGTACTTCCATCTTACTTAAATTTTATTCACTGGGTGGAATATTAATTTAATTTGTACAATTTCTTTGAATACTACACAAAATTTACATCATACCAAAATGAAAGAAGTTTTTTTTGGAAAAAAAGAGAAAAGTTTAAAGCTCTATGAACTTTGAATATAAATAATATTTTTTTTTTGTTAGGATGGGATGGGATGGGTTCGACAAGACTAACAAAAACGCATAAAATTTTACTTTTGATTATCATAATACTTGGAACTATATAAAATATAATTTTTTTTATGACGATTATTAAAAAAAACTATCATTGTCTGAATTGCAGAGAGCTATGTAAATTCTGAAATGGACATAAAAACATTAATTGTTAATTTTTTTCTTATAACTAATATACTAATATATATATATACTATATATACTAATTGTTAATAGTATAGTAGATAGAAACGCAAACATTAAAATTTGTTAAGATAAATTTATGAAAAATATTTTAATTAAATTTGCATTTTAAAATTATATTGAAAAGAATTTATGTGTTTCGGAATTTATAATAAATATATAATATAAAATTATTTGAAATTATTTCAATTAATTTTAATTAGTTATAATAAAAAGTCTCTACAATATATAAATTGTTAGAGTATAAATTTAATTGATTTATTTATAATGACAAATTATTGAAATCATATAGTTTTGTTGTCTCTAATTAATATGGAAATATATCAAGCATAAAATTATCCATATTTTATTTTATTTCATCCATCATCTATCTAATCAATTTGAAATTTAATGAACTTCATTCAGGTCACAATCAATTTATATTCCAAACAAAATGAAAAACGATTTACAACAAAAAAAAATTTTATGATCAATGAAAAGATTTTTAATTAAATAAGAAATTTTATTTGTTAAAATTAATTGTTTTAATTAATATACATACATTGATTAATTATATATATATTTTATATAAATTGGTGTTTGATTATTTATGTTATATAAAATAATTTATCATGATTAAAAATTTTTGATGTAAAAAAAAAAAAAAATCGAAAAATTTCCCTTTCCATTTTGTTCCTTGTTATCTAATTTGCTAGTTGTAAGTAATATTAAAAAAAAACATAATTAAGTAAAAAAAATGTAATTTATTTATATAGTTAGATATTTATGTTTTACGTTTTACTTAAAAATTTGTTAATAAAGTTGTTTTGCTTATAGATAAAAACATTTAACAACAAGCAGAAAGGTAAAAGTCGTTTATTCATATACAAAAAAAAAATTTAAAAACAAGTCCGATAAACGGAAATTCTTTATTTTATGATATACAAAAATATTATTATAGTACCTATATAGATAAATGACCCAAATTGTTTATGCTTTTTATATGCAAAATAGATAAAAAATATATAAAAATATTAATGGATTTTTCGTGAAGGAATAATAATCGAAACGTTTTTTTTTGTTTTGAAAATAACAAAATAATTATTTTAATAAATTTATAATATTTTTGTTATATTAAATGGAAATATTTTAAAAATTATTGTATATAAGTATATATATTTGGATTCATTTGCAGGGAAATTCATATATCAAGTATGTATATATATATGTAAACTATTATTTTATTGAAATACAATCAATATTTTGTTTGGATCATAAATATTAATTAAGAATCGATTATTCTGATAAAATCAGAGAAAGATAAAATTATTGAATTTAATTGTATACAAAAAAAATAATATTAATTTATAAAAAACCTAAAAAAAATCCGTACATTATATAATCATAAGTGTTTAATTACTTTTTACTTATGATTACTATAAGCTACCATCTGAAAAAGATTGCCAAATCATCTGAAGACGAAACGACGGAGCATTATATAAGTTGCGCGACTGTTAAACAAATAGAAGTCTAGGACTTGCTACAGTACACTATTAACTTGGTGTGTACCAATATATTTTAGGTGGCAGTGTAGATAGGATAGAATTGAAATCACGTCCTAAACCCACATTTCATCTTAATCTTAAATACTTAAATTTTTGTAGGTTCTGTGGTAGTTATATTCCTTTATTGTGCTGAGTGAGAAAATATTTATGGATATTCTGAGTACAAATTTTAAATTATTTACTTTAATTATTGATATCTTTCAGATTTAATTCTAACTCTAACTAACGTATTATCGAGATAAAAATAAAGATTTGATATGAAAGTAAAACAAAATTCTTCTATTGTTTTTTTAAATTAATTCAAAAACAAACCGACCAAAATAAATCAATGTACATTATATATAATTATGTACTGAATTTTATTAAATTATTATAGTATGTATTTATTTTAGAAAGTATTTATTTTAATAATTAGCCAACAAAAAAACTGAGTACGCTATAGGTACGTTTTTTTTCTTCAAAAATAGAAATGATAAAAGAAATATGTACTCTTCTATTTCTTTCAAATTCACCTTACACAACTAAGAATAATAAATAGAAAAATATTATTATTTCTTTCTTAAATCTCAAAAAATTCATAAAAATATGATCGTACCAGTATAATACATAATATCACTAAAAACGTTTATCTTTTATATGAAAAAAATAGAAGATATAAAGATAAATAACAACATTTTTATTGTTCTTTACCTGACTTCTTCTACATATAACAAGTCATATAAGTATAATATAGAAAAGACTGACTATTATAGCTCTTGAATTATATTTACGTATACGTCTAACACCGTCTATGCTGTGTAATGCTATGTAATAACAAAAAAATATTGTATGCTTGTACATTTAAACTATCAAAGGATATTAACCCCAATAACAAAAACAAAATTCTACTATGTACTCATACAATAATACAAATACGACAAATTACAATGTGACGTCACATCCCCTTTAACTTTGATTCAAGTAAAAAATTTAAGAACCCAAGAAGTCGTCATCTTTATCACTTATGCTTATTTATTGTATACATACATTACTTTTTTTTTTATAATTTTTCGAGTGTGCCTTTTATTACATTTTTTTTTGAAGACATATCCGTTCATAATAAAGAAACCATACCTGGAACAGGTTAAGTTAGTCTTGTCTCTCCTCAATTTTAATAAAAAATTAAAAGTATGTGCATAGCTCAAGTGTTTTTTTTGTTTTTTTTGAAAAAGATTTCTTGTTTTGTTTGGTTTTTGAAAATTAGAAATCCAGGTAGAATATAAATAAAATATATAATAACAATAATGAATAATGTCAACTGTGTGTTTTATATATATATTACAATACAATCCACTCTTTAATCTTACTGTTGGGCTATTTTTTCTAATTATTATTATCCATAAAATCGTAATTCATATAATGGTTTTGCTTTCGAAAACTTTCGATATTTATATAAACCAAAAATTAGTTTTAAAGTTTACCTAACAAATAAATCGTTTGTTTAATCACTATCATTTAAAAAATTACACTTTGATATTAATATGTAAACAACAAAATAAATTTTTCACATTGTTATTTTATAAATTGTTTACAGAATTTTGAATTTTTATTTATAATTTTTTTAATTAATTTTATTTCTAGAAATTTTAATAACCAAAAAGAAAACCCAACGAAAATTATTTATGATAAATTTTTTTTTGAATGGATTCGGTTATAATTTAAACATTTTAAAAAATTAAATAATTTTATAGTTTAAATTGTTTTTATCGAAAATTAGAGAAAACACGTCCATCCACAGCGTTTTTCAAATCACATCTAAATAAAAATAAATTTCTTATTATTTTATAAATATTCTTTTTTCTTTCAGCTATTTCCATTTACATTACACAAACACAAGATTATTTTTTGATTTCCTCTCATGCTGATTTGCTGAATAAAAAGAGTGGGAGAAAAATTTAATAATTTTTTAATCAACATATTCAGCTATAATAACAAATATATATGCTCTTTTCGTATTCGTTTCGTTTCGTATCCTATCCTATTCTAATTTGCTGCAAAATAATTTGAAGAATAGCTTACGTTGCGTTTCATATTTATGTTTTGTTGTTTGAATAAAAAAAAGTAAAATTTAAATTTTTGTTTTTTTTAAATAAAACATTCGTAATATTTTTATTTCAGTAAAACATAGTTATATGATTATTCTTTAAAATAAAATATAAAGGTATATTTTTAATATATTATGTACCTACTATTTTTTTTTTGACTATTCTCAATTTGAACTATTTTCAGACTTTGATTAATATAGTTAAAATGTTAATATATGAAAGAGAAAGAGGATGTGGTGGCTAGAAGCCACTGGGTATGGATATGGACTACGAGTGTCGCATAGCCATGTATACTGGCTTGAATTAAAGGTTATTAAAATACCTACATTTTGGTATAGTATACAAATAGATTGTAAAAAGCATTGCCATACTCAAATCATACTTACTTTTATCATTAATAGTTAAAATGTTAATATATATATAATTATTCTTTAAATATTTCTAATATTTAAATATTTAATAGATTTCTAATTTTCAAAAACCAAACAAAATAAGAAAATATATAATTATTCTTTAAAATCTTTTTTTGACTATTCTCAATTTGAACTATTTTCAGATCTTTATAATTTCTTTGTCTGGTGATATTAGATTTTACCTTTTTATTAATTTTGCTATAAAAAAAATAAACGAAACTGTGACATTGCACTTGAGTTGCAGATCCGTCCTCCTACACACATTTAAGGTTAATATATTATGTAAAAGTTATACATTAAATTTTAATTCATAAATAATCAATTTATCTTATTTGTTAATTGTAGAGATGTTGAAACTTTCTTTTGTTTCGTAGTAATTTTTTTGAAAACTATAATCAAAATGGGTACGTTTTTCTTGTGATGCAATCCAATTATTAGATATAAGCAACTTTATACATTGGAATATCTCTTAGCAAGATTTAAATTCTTCTGTCCAAGTTATTTATCAGCTTTTTGAACAGCTTTCGATCTTCAGCCAGTCTTACTACGTCAACAAAGCAGTTTATACCTGCCCAGTCATCCAAGACATTTACGATCATAAAATAATAAAACACATTTAATTTTTTTTTCTATACTATTTCTAGCTCGAATAGAATTAGTTAAAACTTTATTGTACTTAATAGTTGAAGTAACAAATTTTTTGTTGTTTTATTGTTGGTTGTGTGGTTATCCTTTTTTTTTTGTATTTAGTCTCAATATTATAAATTGGAAAAAAAAATTTTTAAAAGAAAATCATTAAATACTAAATCAAAAAGTACAGTAAAGAAAAACGAGGAATTATTTTTAAAAAACGTCGTTCAAAAATGAAACATATCGTATATGTTTAAACAAAATTAATTAAAATTAAATTTTTGCTGTTGTGTCTAAGTTTTAAATTAAAAATAATAGTAATTGTAAAATCAATTGTTTTTTTTTTACTTGTTATAATTTGAAAATCATTTTAATTTATTGTTTCATACGTTTCGTAGCAAACTGAAGAGCAGTAGCTGTTACCGCCGTTGGTACGGTTGGTATTTGTCCTGATGATATTGTTGTAGGAGCAGGTCGTTTTGTTGGTGTAAATGAATCAATTAACCATCTAACTTGTATAGCTGGTCCATAACCTTTTGAATTTTTCGCTGTTATACGGAACAGTATTGTTGGTTTTGGTGATTGATCAATATATGCATCATCAATAAGTTTATTTGCCACAATACAATTATTATTTAAACCAGAATATACTTTAGTAAATGATAATTGTTGTGTTTTTGCATCTTTTTGTGAATTATTTGCTTTCATAGCTAAATAAACAACATATTCACTAATATCAGTATCATTATCTGTTGGTGGTTTCCATGTTAAATGTGCACCAGATGGTAATTTTGTTATTTTAACTGAAGATGGTGCACCTGGTAAACCAGGGCTACATGTTTTTAATGTAAATACATCACCCCATGGTCCACGACCACAACTATTTATAGCACATAAACGCATTCGATACATTGTACCCGATTCTAATTTATTTTTTTGCAAATTTGATAAATCGGGTAAATTATTTGTTGTTATTAAACCATTTGATTCAAATGCAGATATATTCCATTCTTTAGCATCGATAAAATCTTTAATTGTTTGAGAATTTGTTTGAAATATACCAACAGTATGCCAATCTTCTGTGTCATTATTATTATCTTTTAAATTATTATCGGTTTTTGTTAAACTATTTACTTTTGTATCTGTACCAGTTGGAGGATTATTACTATTTGATAATTTTATATTTTTATCTGATTCTACACTAGTGGATGGTGTTATATTTGATTCGTTATCTGTTATTCCACCTGTGCCACCAAATAATCCCATTTTAACATAACGTGGTAATTTCTTTGTATATTTATTTTGTTTTAAATTAGTTTTAGCTTTGAACATTGTTTTCTTTTCTTTTGTTTTTGATATTTTAATGATTTGATTATCAATTTCACTAATTATTTCTTCGAAATTATTGTTACTGCTTTCATTGTCTAATAAATCACAACCACCATCAAGTTGATCCAATTGTCCGATATCTTGTTGTTGATTACTAGAACTACCACTGCTCTCGGGGTTGGCACTAATTTTTTGTTGTTGCTGATGTGTTACCACAGATTTTATTGTTTGTGGTGCTTGTTTCATTATAACCTGTTTATTTTGCATTGTAACTACTTTACCTCCTTGAAATTGGTTTGCTGGTAAAGTTGTTACATTACTACCAGTAGAACTTATTATTTTAAATGTATTTGCACCGGTCATTTGAACTTGTATCGGTTTATTACCAAACATAATAGTTTTTGTTTCAGGTACAACATTTTGTTGTTGTGTTACTGATGTTGTTATAATTTGTTGACCACCTTGTTGTAAACGAATTGGTTGACCAACTCCACCAGTTGTTATAATTCGTTGTGATCCTGTTGTTGTTGATTGTGGTACAATTGAAACAATTTTAGTACCACCAGATGTATTTGCTGCTGTACCAGTAACAGAAGTTGAAATAGATGATGCTCCACCTAATTGGGATGCTGATGAAACAAATACGAATTTTTGTTGTGGCTGTTGTTGATGTTGTGGTGAAGAATTAACTGCCGATGCAATTGTAGTTATTTGCTGTGGTTGTCCTTGGGCATTCATAAATACCAATTTAGGTTTATTACTATTTTGTTGTTGTTGCATAATTGGTGTTTGTTGATTTATATAAACTGTTTTACCACCAATTTGTGCAGAAAATTGTTGTGGCATAAATTTGACAATGTTTTTACCACCAGTTGCTGTTGCTAAATGAATTTTTTGGCCTGCAGTAGATGTACTACTACTACCAGTAGCACCAGCTAGATTCTGTGGTAAAATTTTAACAATATTTGCTCCACTACCACCAGAGCTGACCATTTGTATACCACCTTGAACAATTTTTTGCCCTTGCAAATTAGTTCCTGTTGTTGTTCCACTACCAGTACCAGAAACTGGTATTGTTTGTAATACCATACCAGCACTTGTTTTTACTAAAGTATATTTAACATTTTGTCCACCTAATGTAATTGGTTTACCAGTAGTACTAATTTTATTTATCATTTGATTAGTTATTATATTTTGTGTTGATGTTTTTACAGTATTACCGACAGCACCAATGGATGTTGAAGTTACCAAAGATGGTTTTGTTTCAATTATTTTATTACCTGTTACTATTGTATTTACTGCACTAACAGTTGGTAAAACAACATTGCTAATCGATTGCACTATAGGCGATGATACAGTTGGTAAAACAGTTGGTGGCACTTCAGTAAGTTTTTGGTCTATTAAATTTTGCTGTTGTTCTTTGTTAACAATTTCAGTTGTGGAATCTGCTGAACTACTTACGACTGCAGAAGACGATGTTGGTGTTGTTGATTCAACTGAATTTGTAAGATTTATTTTCAATAAATTATCTTGCTTCAATTGTGTACTTGAAGAACTGATAATATCACGATTTGGCGATTCAGATACAAGTTCTTTTTTCGGTTCTATTTTAGCTGGTGATTTGGAAGAAATTGATGTAAGTGGTGTGCCAGTGATAGCAGCTGTAGATGTTGGTTGTTGCGGTAATGATAATTTACGTTTTTCTGGTTCAATTTTTTGTAATTGTAATAAATATGCGGATGCAAATGGTACTTCAGACCAATTCATCTCGAATGAATTAGTTGATGCACGTACTATGGTTACTTTAGGTGCTAAAATTGGGACTTCAACTTCTAAATACCAAAGATCCTTGCAGCATACTTGATTATTCCATGCTTTTCGATAACCATCACGACCAGACCAAATATATAAACGACCATTTACATTAGCTGCACAATGGCCAGCACGAGATTTAGGTATATCATCTTCTTCACCTAAAAATTTTAGTAATTAAATAACACATCTCAAGAAAATTATACTGCAAAATTAAGGATATGAAATACGAGTATATTTTTTTTCTACATTATATTAAAACTTGAATTATTTACCTTGGAGTGATGAGTAATCATCCCATGCTAATGATTCTAAATCTAATGCAGCCAATGAATTTGTACATTTCCATTCGTGTGCTGCTAATTCTGAATCATTTAAAACCAGGGGTATCCAACCACCAAAAACATACATTTTACTACCAATTATTGTCGATGTATGTAATGATCTTGGTAATGGTGCTGAGCCAGTTGTTATTGGTTGTGTCCATGTCATTGTATCTATATCCAAGAACCAAAGATCACCTAATCGACAACCACTCATACCACCATATATAACCAAACTATTTTTACCAGTTTTCTTTGATGTATAAGAAACACCTGTATGAGATTCCCTAGGTGATGGGTGTTCACCATGTGTTTGTGGTAATTGCCATGAACCATCACCTTCAGCATTACGCACTTGTAATGTATATAAATCATTCATATATCTTGGTATATTATTTTTTGGATCATTTGTTTCATTTGCTAAACCTCCAAATAAAAATATTTTATCATCTACTAATGTGAAACTATGTCCTAAACGTGGACATGGTCCTTCATCATTTTCAGGTGGATCTGGTTCTAGTTTTTTCCATTCCCATTTGGTTGCTTCTAATCGATATAATGCATTTGAGTATTTGGCATATTCAATCATACCACCAAATACATAAATTTTTGTACCATCTACGACTAAACCATACGCAGCACAACCAGGTGGTACATCACCTTTCATAGCTGGTACAATCCATTGATTTGCAGTTGAATTATAAACATGAAATTCATCAACAATTCCTTCATTACCACCACCAAATATTAATATTAAATCCTTTATATTAACAGCTCTGTGGCCATGTCTGGGACGTGGTTGGGGTCCTTTTGAGTCAGTGACACGTTTCCACATCAAACTTTTCGGTATTAATTCACTTTTAAGTGTCATTTTAATTTATAAAAACTTATTTTTTCCTCTTTATTCTATATACTAATAAGAAAATCCCACCAAGCAAAAACAAAAATAAAATTTGTTAGTAAAAATTTTGTGGTTATATTGAAACTGTTACCTGTTAATTTTTTTTCTTTTGTGTTTTAATATTTACATTCTATTATAAAATCCTCATATTATCAAATTCTTACAATTAATATTAACAAAATAATTTTATAAATTTCTGTTTGAATTAAAATTACAGTTTTTTAAACCTGTTGATTTTTACAAAATTATTTTTTTATTGAAATAAAAAAAAATTATTGGAATTCGAATAAATACGTCAAATTATTTTTTGAAGAAATTTTCTTTTACAAAAAAAAAAATGGTACAACTTTAAAAAAAAAAGCCCGTTCGTCGAGACGCGTCGTACTTTCACAATCAATTTTAACTATTTAATTTTATGCAATTTTTATTAAATTTAATTAAAATATGTTCAATAGTTTTTTTATATAATATTTTAATAATTTTTAACCTATTTTCGTTTCTGTTAATTAGATATTTTTGATAATTTTCTCTCGTATAATATTTTGCAAAAATCCTCCCGGTTGGTTGTTTACAAGGGAAAAAATGCGAAAAAATGGTGAACTCTTTTAATTCTTGAAATGTCATAACATAATACAGAAAGCGATCAGTACTGCCAACAAGGCTAAACTAAAGTTAAAATAAAATAAATTATATTTTAAAGGTTTTCTCTCTTAAAAAACTCAATAATTGTAAAATGTAAATTGCAAAGGCAGAGTAATTACAACTTACTATTATTAGGATATAATGTCAGTAACAGTGTTTTCGCAGTTTATACTGGTTAATTTAATTTCCAAAAAGGGAACTTTGTTTGGAAGTCAATCGATTAAATGCCACATTATTAGCTGTAATCCACTATATACAAAATTATAGTTTGGTATATATAGAATTAGTAAGCACAATTTGTAAGAGATCTACTTCGTTTATCGCTTTATTGATAAAATTTTTAAATTTTATACTTCACAGTATCACAGTTAATGTCTACACTACACATGAATTATAAAGTGCTAAAGTAATAAAAAATATACATAACCTTTAAATCTAGCCTTATAATTCAGTACCGGTATCCGGTATTAATAATGGAAGCGTCCAATCGACATTACGGGAAGCTGCCATTTTTAATTTATAATGTCAAAATTGTTCAGTTCTAAAAAAAACAAGGTGATTTGAAATTCGAAATCTGGAAAGTGCAAGTAAAGGCTCCAAATATAAATGTTACATCTCAGAAAAAATATTAAATATATACAAGTATTTATCATATTATTAAGATTTAACATATAATTTGTTTTATATACAAAACAAATTACATGTTTTCTTAATAAACTTCAAATTAATTTATTTTTTAAGATTATAATTTAACCTTCATGCTCATGATAACAGTGCGTTGATCTGATTGAATCTTAAAATAGATAGTATAACAAACTTGACACATAAATTTTTTTTTCGTTTTTGTCCATAAAAAGTTAAATTGAATTGAAATTCAATGGGAACTTAAGTTAGGCTTGAAATATGAAAATACATTAAAACGCGCCAACAAATGTAAAAGCAGAAGTAATAACATCATAACATTTACTGTAGTTAACATTTCTACAAAGAGTTTCATTCTTTAAGATTCAATTAAATATTAAAGAAAGTTATCTTAAAAGTTTTTTATTATAATTATCAAACTACTGAAAAAAAAAACAAAGTTCAAATATAATCATCTAATATTTCAAATTTCTACAAAAAATTATTTTGGATCCGTAGGTAATTTAAAACCAACTAAATCTGCTGTTTCTTTTACGGATCTTTCTCCTTTCCCATGATAATTAGCATGGATTTCAGCATGTTTTCGTAAACTAGTTAAATAACATAGATAAGTTTTGCCTAGAAAATGCATTTCTTCTCTTGCTTTACAAATGGTTTGATCAGTAGTTTGATAATTTTTAAATTGAGCAATAATATATTGGGCTGCTAAATTATGTTTAATACATTTATTCGGTGATGATAATCGTAATTCATTTAATAACGATCGAAATGTTTTCGTTGTTGCCATAACTAGAAAACAATTAAAAAATATATTATGTAATAATTAAATGAATTTTTTTATCTAAATTTTACTAGTATTATGAAGGAGTAAACTATTGTAGTTATATTTTTATTTTATTTACATTCACTTTTAGATATATTTTTTTATAAATTAGTTGAGGAAGAAGTATACAATATTTTTCTCAATAACACATAAAATACAATTTTTTTTTGGTATTTAGAAATGTCAAAATAAAAAACATATGTTTTTTTTTAAAAATTGTACTAAACATTTTTATTAGATAAAATCTTTGCAAAGTATATAAATTATTTTGATATAACTTTTATTTACATATTTAATTCTTCTTGCATTTTTTCAGTAATTAATTCAATATCACTATATTTAGGTTCTTCGCCTTTTATCCAAAAATCTATCATTTCATCTTTGATATATTTACCAAAAATATGAATAGAAGTATCATTGAAAATATCCTGATATTGATAACAATTTTCCAATTGAAATTCTTTCGAGAATCTCACAATTTTCTTAACGTACTGAACTTCTTCTTGTAATATCCTTTCCGGTATGTTTTCAATTAATTTTTCAAAACTATTACAAATTAGTATAGATTTTTTCAAACTTTCTAAATTCCAATTGTGCCAAAGAAAGTTATTTATTAGCTGTTTTGGACAATGCGGAAGATATAAAATAATAAAATTTTCTCCACATATAGTGTATTTTCCTTCACAGTTCTTAGCCATTATATTACAATTTAGTATTTGTAAAATATTTTTTTCGTTTTCGCTGAAAATTGGATCATAATATTGAGGATTTTTAATTTTAAAATAATCACAAATTTCTAAACTAAATGCAAATTGATGCAAGGCAGCCACACAGGTTGTAAATGATCCAATACCAAGGCATACAAAATCTTGAATTTGCTTTTCATTATTTACAGATAAAGCTTCATCAATCAATGATATGGAATTAATGAAATATTTTGATATTTTCATTTCATCTCGTACATTTTTTAAACGGCTGGAAAATTGAAATTTTATTAATCATCATATTGCTCTTAATTTTAAATAAATACCGTAAAAATATTTCTTCATCCACTATATTGTTAGGATATCTAGAATTATTAAATTGTTTTCCATTATAAATTTTTCGTCTTGTTTTCTTTTTGCCAGTTATCAAACGAAATTCATCAGTAATTGTTTTCGCTTGTCCATCACACATTATTTTTATTTTATACCAGTGTAGAGATAGCAAAAAAACAAATGGGAAAGTGATTTTTGCGCCGCGGCGGCAAAATTTAGCAATTGATTTTTCCTTCCTAGAAAGGTTGAGACAATATCTTATTGAATTATTGTAATGTTAATATTTTATCACAGGTGGCGCTGTAAATACCGGATATTGTTAATTTATTTGAATTTTTATGGCTAATACAAATGATTGTACTAATAACTTGAATATAATTAAATCAATAATAATAATCAATCATAATTTAATGATTCATTATTAGTAAACGAAAATATTCCTCATTTCAAAATGATGAATATATTTTTCATAAATATAATAAGCAAACAAAATTACAAATTTAATTTATTAATTCATTGTAATTTAAATCACAAACTTTAATGCCCCACTATCAGACAATAATCATTTTAAGATAATCTATATATGTATTCCTTTTTAACATAAAAAACAGGAACCTAATATAGGTAATCTATTTTATGATCTTGTTGAACTGCATATAAAATTTTGACTTCTAAAATTATTTTTTCAAAAAAAAGGAAATAAAGTAATTTACCCCCAAAATAAGAATATAATTTCCAACAACACGAAAACAATTGATCTTATACTATATGCATATGTATTTGTATATACACAGCAACCACTTAAAGTTTATTGATCATTAAAAGCCGGTTCTTATTTAAAAAAAACAAATCGAGAGAATTATAACAACAACATAAACTAAATATTTAAAAGATTCATAAAATATTGAGCATATATAAGAGACTAAAATAAAATCAGACATAACAAATTAAATGCACATATTTTTTTCTTATTTCCTTTTGAAATCGTAACTCAAAATCGTAAATTTTCAAAACTCAACTCAAATATAGCGTCATCATCATCATCATGGTGAGGTGAATTGTGAATACGATCTTCTCCAGAAATATGAAAGACCAACTCACTCTGTTTTTATGATCAACATAAAAACTAAAACCAAAATTTAGTATTTCTCGAGACGCTGTTTAACGAACAACATAACACACAATTTTAAACAATTTCTTAATAACAAATTATTTGTACCGGATTTTATTTTTTTTTTTGGTTTTTATCTTTTATTGATTTTGTTTTGTGCCTTCATTCATTAATAGATTAAATTATACTACGGGGCCACCTTCTTCTTTCAAAACATATAATAATAAAATAGAAATTTTTTTTTTGGTTTGAGAAAATCCAGTTTTTCTTGAAAGTGCTAATTTTATGATCGACTCAAAAAGTGAACATTGATTGTATTTTTTATGAAATTTTGTATTTAATTTTTGTTGTCTTTTAATTTTAATTATTAAACATAATTATTAAATTTAAATTGTAATTTTTTTGTACTACATATTTATATAAACATTATTCAAAATTAATTATAATTATTATAAAAAAAAAAGTTATATTTTTAAAGACAAATTTTTATTTTTATAAAAATTGCTGAAAAAAAACGAAAAATTTCAACTGTTTTTATAAAAAGAAGTTCAAATATAAATTATAACCTACTTTCTACTATATTATTATTTTGCTTGATTCCTCCCATTATGGGCATAAAATAAAAAACAAAAATCTTTATATTATTATTACAGATTTTTTTTGCAAAATATCTCTTTTCGGTGTGAAAAATTATATATTTAAAAAGTATATATAAAAAAAAATAGAAAAATATTCAGCAATATTTTCAAGATACATTTGAATTTTATGAAAAGAATGAAATTGTAACATAATCTTCTCTAATATACATTCAGGTGTTTTGATGAATGAAAATTATAACTTATTATAGCGTCTATAACTTTTGCGTGTTATTAATTTTTTTGTTTGAATAATAATTAAAAAAATATTAATTAAGAGAAAAAAGTTGACAAAAATATAAAAAAAAACCAGTCAAGATAAAAAAAAGAAAAAGTGCAACATAAAATTATATAAAAAAAAGAAATTTCATTAAAAAATCACAACAAAATTATTGAAAAAGGTGAAATTTTTTTTTTTTTGGAATATATACAATAAATTTTTAAAATTTTTCACACCTTCTAAAAGACGAACCATAACGTAACAAAATTTATTGGATAAAAAAACTTATAACGTTAATAAAATAAAACTTTTTGTTTCTGTTTCGAAAATTTTTAGCAGACGTTATTTCAAAATTATATACGGAATACATAAAAAAGGTAAGAAGAATATTATTTTACCATATTTAGCTATAGTATTGTTAAAAATGTCTGAATCTCTGGAGCTAACAAAATTTCGGATTAGATTTTTTGAGCTACTAAACAAAAATAAACATAATAATTGTGATTAAAATCTTAAGCTAAATTAAGTATATGATACAAAAAGTATATATGTATGTATGTTAACTCGCACAAAACATTAAAAAAAAAAGTATGCAATTGAAATTTGAGTATTAAAATGATTTAGCATTTAAAAATTAAAAGTTTTGCATACAAACAAAATGATTTTTTTTTATTTGTTAAGCTTTTAAAGTTTGAATTTTTAATGTGATCGAATAATAAATTGAAAATAAAATAAATTTAGATATATTTTTTTATGGTTTTGCAATAATCGACAATGTCATTGTGGTTCACCTTTAACTTTTTTGCTGTTGTGCAAATGCAATGAACTTTTATAAACGATTTTTTTTTCTTCTTTTGAATCGGCGTGGAAAAATAACAATGCATAATTGAATATTTGTAACTTAAGCAATTTTTTTTTTTCAATTTTAAATTGAAAAATTTAATTATAAATTAAAAAATATAATAAATTAAAATTATTGCATTACAATCAATTTAGGGTACATAAAAATATTGAGAAATTTAACATGGCGATTATTATCGGATTACAAAAGGCAAAAAAAAGGGCGATGATAGGATAGTGTGGGTGAATATTGAATATTATAATCATTTTGACAATTAAAAGTTTTGAAAATTACAATGTCAAATAAGAACTAATTTGGAACTAATTTTGAAATTGAGTACCAACACTACATAAACATTGGAATTTGGAATGTCTATTTTATTTTGGCATATCAATTAGATTGTTTGTTAGATGGATTGTAGTTTACTAGTTTCTCCGCAATAGCTGATTCTTATAATAATCGCTAAAGAATTTCGAAGGTATAAAGAATGGTACAAAACCTATTTAAGATTCTAATTTTGTATACATATGTTAGTTTTATGACCATTTATATTTTATGAATAAAGTCATTTAAAGACATAGTAAAAATTAAACGATTATTAATTCAAAACCCAAAATATAAGAAATCTTAATAAGAAAAGCTTTAAAAGTGAACAATGTACGGAAATATACAATAATATTCTTTATTATATTTAACTTTATTTCCATAACGAATGTAATAGCAATGATTTTTCTTATTTCTATAAACTTTTTAATAATATTCAAATTATTATTTATATTTAATGTAGATGTAGAATATTATCTATGAGTGATACTTTACCTAATTTTATATATAAACAATTTTTTTTTATTTGTCCACCAATTGATAAATATTCTTCTAAATATGGTAATGAAGTGATCTCAATGATTCTGAACAATGACAAATATAAAATGTTTATTTAAATAAAAAAAAATAGGCCACAATCCATGATCATTTTTATAATATTTTTCTATTTTTATTTAAATTTTATATTTAAATTTTATGTAATGGGAAAGAAAATAGTTTAGTTGGAAAAGTGGTTTCAATATTATGATTAAAACATCACTCTGTCTGATGAAAGCGAGACATGTAACCATTCCCATTATGTGTCTATCTTAGTAATTGTGGAGTTGTCGAGATATTTTCTTATTATATTTAGATTCTCTTTCTAATCTCTTAATATTGCAACAATTAAAAAAATTTATAAATTAACAATAGAAATTTAATTTTCAAATAAAACATTTTGAATATCCTTTATTTTTTTACTTAAATATTTCGATTATAATTGCAATAATTGATCAAATAAATTGTAATAAAATTATATGATTGCCACAATGAATAAAACATGTGACGATCATCATGGTCGTAGTTTGTTTTTGTTTTTCTTAACTTTCTTTTAATTAGCTTTAATTTTATAGTTATTAATTTTTAGAAAGAATTGATCGTGAATCATAAATTTTCATATGTTGTCATCACTTTTCAATATACCATTATGGCTATTACCACATTGTCGTGACACTATATTATTATGAGTAAATAATATTAAAGAAAACATGATTGTTATTGATAAATCATCTAGGTATGAAATATGGTTTTTCTACATACTTGTATATACAATATTGTATAAAAACGACTTATCTCTTCATTTGCTAAATAAGTATCTGTAATAATATTTGACAGATCATTTACATAATTTCTATTATAACTGACTTAAGTGTTATGAAAATTTTATAGCACCAATAATAACAAATATTTTGATAAAATTTAATTAATAAAATTAATGAAATGTTATGAACTTATTTAATATTATTAATATATAAATTTTTATGAAACTGCTAACATATGTTTTCATGTTTCCGATATATTTTACAACCTGTTGAAATTTAGAAATTTTGTATATATATACCATGTTAACATTTTTTTGTTTTACATGGTAAATGAACATGAAATAATTGTTTTTTTCTTCTATCTTTAATTAAATTGTTTTTGAATATTATATCTGAATAAAAAAATGTAAAAGAAATATAGTACAAGGTTTGAAATTACCAAATTGTAATTTAGAAATCATCAATATGGCCTTAAACATTTAATACCGTATATTTAAAAAAAATGTTTAAAGATGAATCTATTGATAATTAAGTTATATTAGTAAAAATTTAAATATTTCAAGGTTAATTTTTAATTAATATCCTTGAGAATGCCTAGGATATTAATGAGATTATTTATATGCTCTGCGGATTACTAGTGAATAGTAAAGTCACATTATTAGACTAAGAAAATACTATCATTATGAAGTTTAATCATTAGTGAAATTCTAATTGTGAAGCAATAAATATCTTTAAGCGTTATTAGTTTTTATTTTACTCACGTTGTCGAAATTTACTATCATAAAGTAACAAATTACCTTGATACTTCCATTTTCATAGTTTTTCCATTTTCCAACATTATATTTTCTTCCAAATTTATTATACTTTTATCTTTTCATTCCATAATTAAATTAAAATTTACTGGAAAACCAATTAAAATAAAAATAAATTATAATTTCAATATTTGAAGTGAAAATTTAAACAACTTTTCTTCTTTTAAATCTCAAGTTTTATTTATAAAACAGCTATAGTTATTAATTTTTTTTTTATAATGTCTGTTTCGCTATCATTTTCCAATCAGACTTTTAGGCATTCAATATCAAGAAATTTATAATTTCATTTATTATTTTTATGATACAAATAAAATTTAGATACCACCTTTTCCCTTTATTAAAAGCGAAAGCCGATTAAAATTATTTTAAAAAAAATATCAAACCTGTTGTGTTAATTTATTACCTGAAAAACAACAGTGAAGTTTATAAGTGAATATAAGTCTGTGCATGGAAAAGTTTCAAAATGCATAAAATAATCAAAATTGTCGTCACTCTTTCATGTAGAAAAAAATCCACCATGTCTGGGTTTCTTGTAAATATCACCAAAAATGGACATTAAATCAGTTGAGTTTATAATTTCAATGATTTTTAACTCCCATATATAATTATTTTTGTATATCTTGTGCAAGTTGAATATATAAATTATAAAAATTATCAGAAATTTTTACTTTTTGAATTTTTTTTTTTAGAAATGCCGCGCATATAAATTGAACAATCACTGAAATATTTCAATCTTTATTATACTTACTTTCATTAAATTAATATTCCATTTAATTTTGAATACAAATTATAAGTGGACTGACTATCTAATAATATTATATATTATTTTTGAAATTTGTCACAATTTTTTAGAAGAAAATGAAATTGCCACCTGCAGTCAAAAATATAAAATCTATTATCTTAAATTATAACTAAAAAAAGGTGCGTCTCATAACAAATAAAATAAATAATTAATAATTTTCATACGTTATTAAAAAATATTTAAATTAAATTGTTGTCATAATCGTAATGTAAATTTCACTCATCAAAATGATTTGTTTTCGAATTGTTTGTTGACCATTTGTAAATATTTAATGCTGATAATTCACGTTTGATTTAAATATTATATAGCAATTATTCAACATATGTTTTAAAAATTCGTGATTTGCATTATTTTTTTTTGGTTTTTTTTTTGTTAGCTAAAATTATATATGTAGTGTTTGTGGCGAAGATACAAAATTAAATATGCATAAAAATTCCGTCCGTTTGCTTTTTGTATACTAAATTTTTCAATTTCATATAAAAAATCATGAAAATACCAGGTAATCATAAAACCCAGCAGATTCAGAAAGTAAATCTACTTTCTATTAAAAATTTCGCTTGAGAGTATGCTTTTGGATATTTACTAATCTTATAATTAACAAATATTTACCAAAACTAAGTTGGTGTCTGAATTCGGACGGAATTCCCAGCTACTTTATGTTTTATGTATCAAATTAAAGGCTTAAATTTATTTTTTCATAATCTTTAAGATATTTTACTGTATCTTAAATTATTAGTATATTCAAGCACGCATAAGATTGTTCCGTAATTGCATACTCCTTTTCTCAACAACTTACAGCACAAAAAATGTTGCAGAAAAACAAGCAATTGGATAGTATTATCACATGCCATGGTAAATTCTTTTGTGATATTATTTTATTCGCAGTGGTGTTGGCTACATCTTTATGAATCTATGCTTGTATGAAAACTATTTTCACCAATTTGGGTTATTGTGATAAACTATAAATGAAAAGTTCCAAAAAAAAATATTGTGAATCAATTTTTATGGGGTTTTTCACATTGGAACATTGATTATTTATATATTAATAACGAAAATATTATACGTAGAATATGTTTTGTGAATTTTAATGAGAAATTGAGAAAAATCTAAAATATAAATTAGCATTTTTACCATATTTTTACTAATTTAAATTCAACGATTACTGAATTAATTTTTAAATTACTTTTGAAATATTTTGTTTAAAAAATTATTTAATTTTGGTTGATTTAAATTTGGATATTTTTTTAAATTTATATAATAATTTGTTTTATGGGTATTTTTAATTACTAATAAATTATTGAATATTTAAGGTTAAAAAACTTTGAATTAGGAAAAATATATTCGAAGAAACAAAGTTTATAATTTTATTATAATTAAATTCCTTAAAAAATTTATGTATAGAAAAAATTTATAAATGAATCCTGAAGCTAAATTTATATATAATAATGGAATATCTAAAATATTTTTGAAAATCTCAACAGATTTCAATCAAATCAATTTGAAAATGTCATATGAAAACAATTATTGGTCAATTTTATAAAAAAAAAAATATTTTTGCCAATGTTAAATGGCAATATATTTCGTATTGCCTATGAGAAAATCAAATAATAATTTTTCTCATAATAATAATTACAGAAATGTATATTATATTGTATAAAAAAAGATAAACTTTATGAGTCATTTTCCAAAAAGAATTTTCCAATTCAAAATTAAATATCATTATAAAATTGCGCGCACTCAACATGATCTTTCAAATTCAAAGCATATGGCAATATTTCGTTATTGTATAGCAAAGTAAAAAAAAAATTATGAAATATATCAAAAGGCAAAAAATGGAAAACTTCAATTATTTCATTAATAAAAAAAAATATTATTTTTTAAGTTTTCTTTTTTTTTATACAATCAAAATAACATAAATTTTTGTTGTTGATTATTTTCTGATATATAACGAGTATTTATCCAACCGAAGCAACACAAAAAACTATGGTTAAAAAAACACTATTTTTTTAGTTATAACTTATAACGAAATACGAAATAAATTTTTCATCTATGTCCATTGAAGGAATTCTTATAAATGCAATTTTCAATAGGAAAAATTAACAAAATGTTTAATAATAAATACACAACACAACAATACTCCATTTATTTATTTATTAAGTTAAATGAGGAAAAATTGGTGCCATGTTTGTTGGCGCTGCAAAATTTCAGTGCAACAAATATTTACACAAAGTTTCATCTTACTTTTTCTTAGCTTTAACAATCTTCCAAACAATAATAAGTTAAGTGAAATTTATTTTTTTTTGTTAAATTTGATATTTTCGTCTGGAGTTTGGAGCCCTGATTGGTTTTTTGTTGACTTTAAAATTTATGTAGTATTATACGCAAAGCATTTTGTACACGCACTGCAGAAAATGTTATTTACCATATATTATAAAAAAAAATTGTTTTAAAAATAATAATAATATAAGTTAAATTTTTGTTATTTATATTTCTTAGTGGGTGGTTTTTTTTTTGGAATTTGTATAATAAATTATATGCCATTCTTTAAGTTAAAGTGAAAATATGCCTTTCGAAATTCATTTCATACATGGACGAAACAATGCGATTGCATTATTTGATCGCTGGTACAAAATATTTTATGATCAATTTAAAACAGGAAAAGGATTTGATCTTTAAATAGGTGGTTATAGTTTTATAAAAAATAAATAAACAAATGGAAAATAATATGTAAGTAAGGAAATTAAATTCGATTGATTACTTGTTTCATTTAACAGTAATTTAATTTAAGAAATTCTTAAATACTTAAGGAACAATATTAATTACTATACCAAATATAATTTAACCTACAATTAATTTTTGAAGTCACATCTCAATCTCATCGTAGGATGATTTTTTATATACATTTTATACTGAGAGAATATTTGTTGTCAGCATAATGTCTGCACAGTAAAGCATTTTACCAATCATTACTGGTATAATCATTTAAAACTATAATTTATTTTTTAAAATTCTTAATTTTTTTTTACATTCTATCCCGGAATATTTTCTTTCCGTTTTTTTATATTTTCCTCTTTTATTTCGAATTATATTACAAAATACAATAATAATTCTTAAATAAAAAAAATTTCCACGATCAAAATCTTCATCTGATTAATGAATATACAATTTTACTTCTACTACTAAATTAATATCGCTGGGGACTATAGTTTTTGTTGTTGTTTATAATTGCGCTTCTTGCAGTTGATCGACTGATCGTTTTACGCGTTCTGATCACACAAACTAGCCTATACATACATCGAATCAATCAAGCGATGTAATAAAAGAAAAGAATTGATCATTTTTCCATGAATGAATCAGAACAAATTGTGTGATAGGGAAAAAAAAATTGAAATAAAAACCATCTACCAATTTATAATTGGATAATGGGTGCACAAACTACTGAAAGATAAATAAATATATACCATAAACATAAAGCATAGACAGATGATAGATATTAGATATAAAATTTAATATATGAAAACATAAAAATGTTATTACATATTATTATCTTCATAGATTCCATATAAATGCATTCATAAAAAATATATAAGATCTTATAATTCATATAGTCTTCGTTATACAGCAGCACATCAGAATATAAATAAGATGAACTATTGACTAATTGAAAAATATGAAGAAGAAGAATATAAAGATGCGTAAAGTATAGAGAGAACAGACTTATAGTAAATTAAGATGATGTGCTAGCTTAGTTACTGGCTGTTTATGGCTTCTCCCTTTCTGTATTCAGTAATGACCACCATGGTTACTTTATTAATATATAATTTATCGGAGAGGAGACTAACTATATGTATATTATTATAACTCGTCATTGTCGGGGTCGATAATCTTTCCATTTCCATGATGAAGAAAACAAGAAACGAAATAATTTTCAGAAAAGAGAAATTTTTCTATACATATATATATGTATGTTTTTTTTATGTTTCAATAAAATAAAAATTAAACAAATTAATAAATTCGTTATTTTTTTTTTATATAAATAAGGGAAATTGTGAGGAATTTCATAAAAAAATAAATATGTATGTTAAAACATTGAATTAAGATTTCAAGATTATTTTTGTGCTGGTATATAAGAAAGTTTTTTTTTTCCAATATAAAAATTTAAAATATAAATAAATTTTTATAACATAATTATATGTATGTTATGTTCGAAATTAATTATATTTTATGTAATATAATGGAAATTAGTATAGTATTAAGACTTCCTCTTACTAATTTGCATAGTCTTAAATAATAATTTTTTGGTTCAATTTAATTTCCATGATTGAATTTAATCTTTATTTACACTTTTAATTTGTTGAATTTTAATTTTTATACATAATCTCAAGTAAGACTAATGGTAATGGTATACAAATATAACCAACTGAACTGTGGCTTATTGAAAGTGTATACTCATTCTTTGTGATACATAAAAGGCTTTAGCCAAAAAAAAGTGGCCAAAAGTTGAAATTAAATAATTCTTATTTTGTGAAAAATTTGATAAATATCAAATCTTGTCAATAATCATCAAATTCCTAAATTTTGAGTTAGTCTTTTCAAATTTAAAAAAAAAATTTGTATTAAGTAAATTCAATTAAAATATATTTATAGATTTACTATTTTAATTATTACCATTAATAGTAATTATGTTCTTTCTTTGTACACAAAGTTTAAATTTCCATTATTTTTAGTATAAACAAAAAAAGTGATTATTTTTAGATTTATAATGTCTACCAGCGGACTTTGGGTCAGTGTTTAATTTACGTATATTTATTTTATAGTATATTATTGATATAAAACAGACAACAGAATCGTCCGGCATTTAATTATTAAAACTTATAAACATTTTTAAAGTATATTTAAAGTGGGAGTTTTTTTTTTGAAGATAAAAACAAAACATTGAAATATTTTAATGTATAATTTTTTAATAATGAAAATTTTGAAAATAGAAAATTGTTTATAGGGAAGTTTATAATTTAATATTTAAGTATACATTATATTTAAAAAATTATATAATCTTCTTTTTTTTAATGTTTTTGTTTTGAAAACAAAACTTCGAGTAGTGTTATTAATTATATAAACAAAAAATTTATATAGAAATAAGATTGAATTATTACATATTTATATATATTAGATATGTATTTTTTTTGTGAACACTTTGTACAATTTAAATATATATACACGTATATGACGTATTTCTTACTAAGTGAAACTTTTATATGATCGATTAGAGTTGAACTTGTATTTTTAATTTTTCATCAATATTTTATTAAAAACAAACACTATAAAATATGAAATTAATTTCAAAATTAGATTTAAAATGTAATAAAAATGATAATCATTGATAATAATAATCATAAATTATTAAATTCCATCAGTATTTACAAAGTAAACCGCATTTTCAATAAAACATAAACAATTTTTTCATATTTTTTAGATTATTCTATTACATACTAACGAAAATTAGTTCAAATCTGGATTTATATTAGACTGAAAAATATCAGAAATAATATAAATATTAATTCGATCTGATATATATTGACACTTCGATATTACATTTTTGATATTATAAAAATCAAATAATATATTTGAAATTTTACAAAAATTATGACATTACTTTATTAAGGAATTTCCTTTTTGATATTTTTACGATTTATTGATTTAATACACCATTATTAGAAATGTGTCTATCATAAAGAGCACAATGCCCGGAGATCAATAATTTTTTGAATCAAAGTTTATATGAAATTTATAATAAGTATTAACGAAAAAAAAACATAAAATTAAATTAAAATCGATCAAAATGAATAAAACCACCTACTTGATTTTGTCTATATAAAATTTTTAATAATAAGTTCCTTAAATAGTTTTATGTTTTGTAGATTTTTTTAGTCATAACTTAATGAAAATAATCTGACTAATTTAAACAATAAGTTAATAAATTAATAAGAAGAATAGAATTTTAGTAAAAATATTTAAAACTCGTTAGAGAGATTTTTTCCAATGATGCCATAATTTTATTAAAATATAAAATTAAGATTATTTTCATATGCATAAAAAAAAGAAAGAAAGGAAATTGATTGTTGACCGTGGTATAACATTTTATGAAAATGATGTCATTTTTACCTAATATTATTAATAGTATTGACAAATATGGTAAAAAATGATCAACGAAATTATAATAGCAAAATATATTCATAATTCACAATGTTATTTATATAGATTAAGTAAGCAAATTCCGTTTAAAGCTCAGTTTTTTGCAGATTATAATTATACCTTGATTATTGTAAACTTTTTGTCCAAGTCTTTAAATTTATCAAAAACAAATTTAAATATGTAAATCAATTTAAAAATATTTCCTTGTTTTGTTTAATTGGCAAAACTAAAAAATATAAGTTATTATATATTATTTTCTCCCAATTTGATAACATTATAAATTTTATTAATGTTCAATGTAAAAAAAGCGTGTTATTTTTTTAGTTATTAAAATTAATAATAATTTATCTTAATCAGACACCAAAAATTATACCAAAAAAAATAAGGAAAAGTCACATTGTTATATAATTTATTTCACTTTTTTTATTCGAATCAATTTAATGCTTACACATAGTTATGTATACATATGATGTACGTAACATTAATTTATATTCAAATATATATAGAGATAGTTTATAAAAGAAGCATCAATCCATCTATCTATACGGTTCGTAACGTGTGGGTTATGATTTTTATCTAATTATAAAAACAAAATCAAATAAATTATGCACCAATTTTAATATTTTCTTATATAAAAAATATTTTAAAAGATTATAAAAAAAAAACAAAAGTTACGTGAATATAAGATTTGTAAAAATTAATTTTTAAAAAAAATTACGAGTGGCAAGAATAACGATTGATCTTGAGATGAAAGTGATTTCAATGTGACACAATATGTATAAAAAAAAATATTTGAAAAATCTCCAAAATAAGATAAAGTTTGCCAAAACAGTATAAAAAAATGTGTATAGTAATTTATCATCTTATAACCAATTTTAGTTAATTGCAAATTGGGTGTTAAGTGTTAAGTCAATAAAAGGAATTATATAGGTATATTTTGTTGTTGTGAGTTTTTAGCATATTAATCTAACAAAAAATTTCTCTGTATTTAACTCTTTAACAACAAAAACCAACTATATGTAACAGCTATATACAATGTTTAAATAATTGAATCTGGACATAAAACCAATTTCGAAGTGAAACCACAGATTTTGGAATATTAACAATAATTTTTTATTGCTAAAATTTCATAAAATACATATTAATATAAAAAAATTAGCTCAAATAAGCTTTACATTACATTTATAATCGTTTAATTTCTGCAAGATTTCTACAAGTAATTTTCGAAAAATGTCTCGGCCACAGTAATTTAGTTATGTGTAGTAGAAGTATAATTATATCAAGGATATTGTCAAAATTCTGTATTGTAGTACTTTACATAAAATAAAGTTTAATTAATCATTACACAATTTTATACAATTTCAACCTTAATTTTTGATACCAAACTTAAAGTACCTACATTTTTCAATTTATCTGGTAATAAAAAGTTAAAATCGAAACTGTTTTTTTTCATTTAAATTTTCAGTTACATAATGAAGAATATATTTTAGTACAATTGAGTTTATTTATTAGGAAACACCTAGTATTGTTGAACATCTCTCTTCTGTAGAAACCTCCACAATACCTTAACATTTTTTGGTACAATTAACTATTTCTTTTTAAGTATATTCGGGGGCGATTATTATTAAAATGAACTTGTAACAATCCTAAAACATAAATTTTATAATTTTTATTTTAGAAAAAAAGAAGGTAATTCAAAAACACTCTACTCTGAGTGAATGACATCTTCTTAATAAATTAAATCGTAGGTGTCAAAAAATATATATAGGTACATTAAATTTCATTTTCAATTTAACGTTTAATGACAATAATTTGTTTCATTTTTAATATCATTTATTAGAATGTCGGCGGAATTTCCTACATTAATTTATCCGATAGAAAATTTTATAATTCATAAAAAAAACGTAATAAGTTATGCAAAAATATTGTTAATTTATATATAGTAAAGCATTTTGTATTTCGCTAATAAAAATAGAGGGCAACAAATATGTATTTTTATGCTAAAATATTTTGCACAAACACAAAAACTAAAATAAATTTCATAATCATATTAAAATTTGTTTTTAATCATGTTACATCAGTAAATTTTCATTTATTAATTTTTAAAATTAGGTAGATAGAAATAATAATTTTTTTTTTTTTTTGGATTATGATTAAAGACAATTTTGGGTGGTACAGAAATCAAATAATGTTCAATTTTAAAATAATAATTTAAGTAGTAAATTTAATAATTTTTTTTTTGGTAAACAAAAAGAGCTTGTATATAATTTAATCAAGTTTATTAGGAAAAATAACGAATTAAATTTATTGAGAAATATAGATAGAAATAATTTTGTGGTTTGAGGGAATTTAACTTTGGAAAATTGGGAACACGATCAATTGTTTACGAAAAAAAGGTGCAATAAATAAATTAACTAATAAAGTAAGAAAAAATTTATATTATGGGTTGGTTGTTTTTTCTTGAAAATTTTATAATAAATGAAATTATTGTAAATTTTGAAGGTGATCTGAAAATTTTGTCTTAAATTAAATCACAGATACGAATATAAGAATATAAAGGTTGTCATACTGCAAACAAAACGAATTTGCAATGGAATGAGATATAACATCATACCATACTGCTTTTCGACATAGTCTGAAGTGCATGCACACATTTTTATATGCGATAAAAATATGTCATAATACAAAACATTTCTATGGCGCTTGTTCTTGTAAAATATTTTTGAAAGGACATGTGTGAAATTCTTAGTGAATTTAATAACCCGAATACTAAACGATGCTGCTGCTGCTGCCAACTACTATACTTTTAACCTTGATCGTACAACACAAATAGAATGTCTTGATTGGGCAACTATAAGATACATAAACAATGTAAACAAAATAAATTTTTATATAAATTTAATGATGAGATATTGTGTCCGTGCACATAGTACATACAACATACATCACACAGCAAGGTCCCATAAATCTTTTTTATTATTATAGCGATGAATTCATATATATTAATGTTACATACATTTAAGAAAGTGGACGCAACTTATTTGACAATTTTAATTATTGTTTAGAATATAAAAAAAATAATATTGTATATAACATAAAAAAATTAAATATGAACTATAAAAAAAATTGGTTTAATAGGAAAAATTTATATATGATTAATTAAAATTTTTATTTTCAAAATTTAAAATTTTAAATTGCAAGGATAAATGGTATAATAACAAAAATTTAATGTTAATAATTTACCTACTTACAATTTTAATTTTTGTATTTTGTGATAAATATATTATAGTACACATACTTTATGACTTAATGATGGTATGCTTTTTAGTCGCAATTTGATATATATTTAATGAGAAAGAAATACACTGGAATATTGTCTGGTACTGGTATACACAGTAGGCCATTCCGTTCGAATTTCAAGTCTTCAGTAGTTTGTGTAATTTATAAATAAATATTAATTCTTAAAATGTTAAGAAAAGTTAATATTTTTAAATTAATATTTTTTTTTATAGTAAAAAACCGAAATAAATTTCAATGAATTTTTACGAAATTTTTTGACATCAGAAGCAGAACTAATAAAATTTCAAAACCGCACAAAAATGTATGTTAAGTGAATTCCAAGTTTTTTTATATTTATATACTTTCTCTCATTAATTATCATAAATATAAATACATATTTTATGTTTGCTTGAAAAAAGTTATCAATTTTTTTTGTATGAAAAAAATCTGTGGTTCTGTTATAAAATTTTACCATTTTCATATTTCTTTTTAGCCTAAAACAAACATTCTTGTAAAATTTTGTTTTAAAGTGAAATATATATAAAAGTTCCAGATAAATTTAGTGCAAAAATTTCAGAATGAAGGTCAAAAATTTATTTGTATAATTTTATTACTTTACATAAAAATTGAAATAGCTATTCATAAAAAAAAAACGGTGTTTAAAAATTTCTTGCAATTACTTAAAGAAACTTTTTAAAAACAAAATTGAAAAGTAAAACTGTGTAAATGGTTTTATTTATATAATTATACAAAGAAAATGATTGTGAATTTTTGATAGTTCAAACTGGTATATAACTTTTTGTATATTTTTAATCGTTTATCAGTGACGAAATCAGTCATGTAAAGCCTCAAGAAATTTTTAGATATTAGGAAGTTTTATTAATATTTTTTAGGACGAGAAATTTTTTCACTTCTTCTTTAAAATTTATGGTATTACTATGTAGATTATTATTTTACTTTTACATAGAATAAATTCAAAATTAGTTATATTTATTTAAATTAACGAAATGTATATAAAAAACGAATAACTAATTAATCCAAGATTTTGAATTTATGTAAAACCGACTCTGCTTTTTTTGGTTTTGGTAATCTTGTTATTTCTTACTGATTATACATATACATATTAAAATATTCAATATTTTCTTTATTGAAATAAAGGTGTGACCAGCCCAGATTATTAAATTCTTATATAGTTTTTTTTATTATTATTTTGTTTTACAGGTGAGAACCAATGACTTTATATAAATTGTAGCCAACAGGTCGTGGTTATAAATTTAGCTTGGAGCCTAATATAAAGAATAATTAAGCAGTTTACCTTAGCGAAAATATGTATTTGCCAATTTTTTTACCTACTATACAATCTATATATACATATTTAATTTAATAATAGTTTGTAAAAAATTTTCCAGGCTTTAAAGATTTAATTTTTTTTTGTGTTTATGAAAATCGAGAATATTTATTTACAGTTTTAAGTAGGCTCTATATTACCTTAACCTCTAAAAAATATTGTAATTAAAATTTCTTAAGAAAATAAAATATTTACCATAGATTGGAAAATGGGCTTACACTGTAGATGTAGAGACATAAATTCCTAAAATTCTTCTCCTTCATGATTTGAATTTTATTTATAGATTAAGTTTCAATAACATAGATTTGACTAAGATCCAGAGGTAACATAAATCTCAGAATTCAGAGCGTAATTCCCACTGTTCAAAATAATCTCTAAATTTTTGTATAATTTTTTTAAATTATTGAAATGTAATATGCAGAATTAATTAATTAAGGATTAATATAATTAAGTATTAAAGTTATTTAATTTATTTTACTGATAGATGAATGGTAATTCAGCCAAAAGGAGGATGAAAATAGAAATTCTAAATAAAAAGAAAATATTTTGTTAAAATTAAAGTAATAAAAGTACATAAAGGAAAATCCTGTCAGAAGTTAATGTCATTTCTATAATATTCTGTAAACGAAAAGAAATGATTTAAAATATGGTTTATTTTTTTTATTAATGTTACAAACTAATTTTTACATGCATTCCAAATTCCAACCTCAAATATAGGCATTATGCTTAATCATTTTAGATCTTTTTGATTATCTAATTTTTTTTTGTCTAGTCATTTAGCAATCATTGAAATAAAATAATCAAAATTTTGAAAATTCAAAACTCAATTTATATAGTAGCATTAAGATCCTGATAAATTTGCTTAAATATTCCGAAGTGTGTTCAAAGTAATAAGGAACATTAAATGAAATTTAAAACATTTACATAGTAATTAAAAATCAAATTATCTATAAAATCACATAAAACTACATAAATTTTTGGAAAAAATAAAAAAATGGGATCATCAAAAGATAGAATTATAATATTTCCATCTCGAGCAAATTTAAATTATATTAAAGCAAAACATGCTTCAACTGAACGTGGTTATAATTTACTTAAAAAAAAGAAAGATTCATTAATGATAAATCAACGTAATTTAATTTTAAAAATAATATCAGATAGAGCTGAATTACCAAATATTATGAAAAAAGCAATTTATAGTTTTAATAGAGCAAAATTTTTAGGTGTTGATTTTAATACACTTGGTTTATATGCATCATCAAAATCTGAAATATATGTTGTTATATCATATAATGTTATTGTTGGTGTATCAGTACCAACATTTAAAGTATTAATTGTACAAGATACATCGGCAAATTCATATCCATTAGCTGGTTTAGGTAAAGGTGGTCAACAATTATTAGATATACGTACTCGTTTTCAAGAAGCATTAATTCAATTAGTTGAATTGGCTGCAAAAATATTTGCAAATAAATGTTTAATTGAAGCAATTAAACAAACAAATAAACGTGTTAATGCATTAGAACATTTAGTATTACCAAAATTGAAAGCAACTCAAGCATATATTAAAGATGAATTAGATGAATTAGAACGTGAAGAATTTTTCCGATTGAAAAAAGCAAAAGCAAATAAAAAGAAAAATATGCTATTTCTTGAAAATGTAAAAACTGATGAAGATTTAAACATTAAAGATGTTTTATATTCATGTATGGAACCAGAACAATTTATAACATTAAGACAATCATTAAATCCAAAAGCAAGACAATCAATTAAAGTATTATTAAATAAAAATATTGCATTAGAAAAAATTTAAAAAATATATTTATGTATATATGTTTACAAATTTAATTATAGTAAAACTAGTAATCGTTTCAATAAATAATCAATTTAATTTTAAATAATAATTTTACTATCTACTAGATTTAAATTATGAATTGTTTTCATATACAATTAAATAATTATAAGCAAATTAAGCAACTAACTTTATTAAACGATCAACAAATTTAATATTTTTAAAAAAGTCTTACATTAATATTAAATGACAAGAAATATACGACAATCATAATATCGGGCTGATAATATAATTTACTTCAAATTAAATTAATTGTAAGTACATACATGGAAAACCTTCTTACAATTCAATACCAGGAACTAAATTAAAGTATCTACCATAATAAAACCACACTTAAGTGTAGCCCATAATAAAATATATCTTTAAAAAAAAAACAAATTCTTATTGTAAGTAAACTTGTTCTTAACAAAGAAATCAGAATTGTTGAAGGCCATTTTGTCATACCATACCGAATCTACATTTTTCATATTTATATATCTAAAAGAATAAAAATTAATAAATTTATGACTTCATGTTCTTTTTAGATAATAAATTAATGAAATAATAAAATTCTAAGTAAAAAAAAAATCAACTTTGAATAAAAATAACTTTAATATTCCCGATCGTTTAATTAAATTGGAAATTTAAGTTTTTAAAAGAGTCGGTAAATTTGTAATTGAAATTATAAATACATTTTTGTATTTCCACTTTAAAAAAACGAAAGTAGTAACATTGAATTATAAGATCAGATCATAATTGTTTTTCTTTTAAAATCTTTATAGATATGGTCGTAATTCTCGGAAAATTATGCTTTCTAAATACTTTAAGATTAATTTTCCGAATAAATGAAGAGAATAATAAAAATGGGCGCCAAGGAAATGAAATATAATTATTTAGATTAAAAATGTTAAGTGCAAAAAATAAAAAGATTTTTTTTTTTAATTTTAATTATTTTATAAATGAGTAATTGATAAATCAATAAGTTTTTTTCTTCTTTACTTACTACAATAAATTAAAATCAAAAGAGATTTCCATAAAAACAATTGAATTTCACTTTTTCTTTTCTATTGAATATATCGCCGGAACTGGAAAACTAAGCGTTTTTCTATATAATTCAATTATAAGTTTGTAATTTATATAAATTTATAGATTTTGTATATTTTCTGGAATTTGGAATGCAATAGAATTTATCATAAATGCAAAAATTATTATAAAAATTTGCGAAACATATTAATTATTTTATCTATCTATTTCAAAATTCAAAAATTAAAACACATTTTGGTTATATAACGATATTTTGTGTAATTTGGTCTGAATTTTGTGGTTTACTTTATTTTTGTAACACATGAAAACTGAATTTATTTATGACAAATCAACAAAACCACAAAAATAAATTATTATTAAATTACTTACCAAATATAAAATTAAAATTTGTAATATAATTTTAAAAATATAACCAAAAACCAAACCAAATTTCAAATTAAATATTGTAAAATTTTATATCTATTTTTGACATTATCGTATTTATACATAGTGTATACACTATGATGCTGTGATGTATCAGCTTTAATTCCTGGACTAAAACAGCTTTCATACTTTGATTAACTTTAATTTCCGATTTCTGGATAAATTTTAACGAGAACTCAATTTTAAATATTATCTATAAGGAAAAGTTAATATTCGAGAATCATATTTTTAAGTTTTATTGTATAGTTTTCGAAATCTGCCTCACTCCGACCCTTATACCATTATTGTACAATTAAAATAATTAATTCATTAATTTAATCAAGTTGCCCACATTTATTTTTACCTTAAGTATCCCAAATAAAATTCTAGATATGTATTCAAATATAATCAGTAATTTTTCAACTTATATACACACTTTTTATTATAAGATATAATGTCATAAAAGTTCATCAGAAATAATAGGTGAGAATCGATAAATCTTTAAAAAAAACAACAACAACATATGCTATAAAAAACAGTGTTAGAAAAATTAAATAACAAGACATTAAAACTCTAAAAGATCTCATTTTGGAATTAAAAAACTTCGAGCGTTAACAGTTCAATGACTTATAGTTATATCAATGATACCATAAAAAAAACAATCTTTCAGATATATAATAAAAAAAAAGCTTCACCATGGTGTTATCTCGAACGCCAGGAGGAACAAAAAAAACAGAAAATAATAGATTGAAGTCTCTTGCACGCTTTAAAACCGTTGATTTTAATTTGATATTTTGTTTTAGTTTTCATTATTTTGGGAATGTTTTGCTATGATTTCTAAATTAGGGCAATTTTAAATTACACTTAATTTACACCATTAAAAAAGATTTATAATTTAGGACCAAACACAGCGAGTGGCGTAGATTTATTTATTCGGCAAATTCTAAAATTGTAACATAAAAAAAAATGGTTTAAAATATGTCGACTTGTTGGAAGATTTATGAACCAGCAACGAAATTAGTATACAACATAGAAAATAAGGGGATTGTAAAAATATATAGAAACAAAAAACGTACACATAATTAAATATTTACATTTTTATTAACGTTTCTTCTTAAAAATTGCAATTTAATAATTTTATGTACTATTTATTATAGTGCATCGAATTTCAATAATTGTTTTATTCACTTTTCTTATACACCGAAGTTAGACATTTGAGATAATTTTCTTTTGGATTGGAGAAAGTTTTTTTTTATTAATTTTTTTTTTTCAAAAAAGTTAATTTAGTTCTCTTTTAACTCTATTAAAATACTTTTATATTCAATTTCATAGTATTTTTACATTTAAAAAATCGCTACAAAAATGTAATCAAAAGTTTTTTTTTTTTTTTTAAATTAAATATTGAACTTATGTGGTGAAAATTTTGAACTGTTAAAACCGGAAGAATTTTTATAATGAAACGTGAAACAATAAGTTTTTGGTAAAAGCAAACTAAATTTATTATTTAAACCATTTGTTGAAATTAATTGGAAATTAAAGCTTTAATAGTAAACTCTTTGATAAATCAAATATATAAATTTATAAGAAAACGAAAAGAAAAACTATAAATTAAGTTATAAGGAAAGAAAATTCCAAAAAAAAAATTGAAATTAATAAATGATAGGCAAAATTACAATTATAAAATTCAATTTATAATTTAAAAAATAAATAAAATTTATTGTGCATAAATAATTATAATTATATTAAACTGAAATTATTATGTAAAATTATTAATTCAAAGAAAGCCAATTTAAGCGACTATAAAGTTTCTTTAAGCCAACTGTAATGGGTTTCATTACAACAACAATCATCGCGATTATGTAATAATGATTATAATTATTTTAAATTTTGGGTTTGTTTAAGCCAATTAATTCCAAAAGGAATGTAAAAATATTTAAATTAAATAAATCCATAAATACAATTTGAAAAAGTTATATTTTGTATAGTGTGACAACTGCATAAATTTCGTTATTAAACATTGAAATAATTTTAAATAGATTTTATAAAAACCTGCTGTGATCTGTGATTATTATAAGCTACAATGTTTGGTACAACAATGTTGTAAATTATCGACCCATATGTAATATTAGTAGATATATTTAAATAACTGCACGGTATTAATTAATTTCCAATCCTATATGTATGTGAAACACTTCTTAACAAAAACCAATACAATTACAAAAATATTCCAATTTAAAATTTTTCGTTCAGATGTATTGTAAATTAATTAATTTTATGTTTCTTTTTTACAAATAAATATTAATGTTGAATAGATTATCTTACATTTTATATATAGGTTACCTTTAGTATATAATTTATCATGATTTTAAAAATGTAAATAGGTCATAATAATAATAATAATAATAATAATAATAAAACCAATATTTTCTTTCTGGTTCTAATAATTTATAAAATTAATACCAAATTAAGTAATCACAATATTACTAAAATACTAAATAATTAAAAATCTTTATATCATAAATTACTTTTCTCTCTATACGAGTAAATATAAAAATTCTTTCTATTTAGGTAGTATAACATTAGATACAACAAGTAATTAATATTTTTGTCAAGCATCAAACTACAAGGCAATTTACATATCCATACATAATATTCCAACTTTCAAATCTAAATCATTTGGTGTAGTAATCATAACGGACGATTGCATTAATTTTTCAAAAGCCGGTTTTTCTCATTTAAATAAATTTTACTAAAATATTTTCTTAGAAAATGTCGCCAATACGCCAATTGACTTTGTTTTGTTGTTGCGTTTGAAACGATAAATAAAAAAAACACCTTATTTACAGGTGATGTCAACTTTTTAAACAAACCAAAAAATAACAATTTCCGATTCAAACAAGTTTTACTTTTATGCTTTCAAAAAAAAAAAAAACGCTTAATATTAATCATCTTTTAAATAAGACAGAGACTTTTGCAAATATGTGCGAGTATACATATTTAATAGTTCAGCTTCAGATAATGTATGCAAACATATATTTTGTGTAACTTGTATTTGGAGAAGTTATGGCGAAAAATAATGTATTGGAAAATATTATATATTAATTTTATTGCAGTTATTATATTCTCAAAAGAAAAATATATTTAGCAAAACAATAAAGGTGGCTTCACACATTATGGTAAAGAATGTAGGATACAATATTTTTACTATATTTTAATTACCCCATAATTTTAATAATCGTTAATCATTAATGACATATATAAGTCATCCTCTATTTAAAACTATAGTGTACATTCAGCTTAAGATAATGTTAATCCTCAAAATGCAGGCCAATATACAACATGGTTTACATAATCACAAATATTACTGTTGTTTAAACATAAAAATTACCATTTTAACTATAGATATATAAATTCTATGACCCACTAATAAATATAATCAATGGAAGAATCATTTGCACAGAGAGTGAATAAAAATTCTATTCGTTATTTATTTACACAAACAAAAAATTAAGATGCATTTTATAAAATGTATTCTTGCAATATCATAAATCGATAAAATTACTTGAATTTACTATTTTCTTCTTTTTTTTTATAAATAAAAATGACAATTTAGCAACAGGTAATCACAGTAATCCAACGGTTGAAAACAAATTTATGTAGGTAGAACAAGAAATTTGAATTTAATTTATCGATTTGAAAAATTCTTCAGTTTTTTTTTTACGTTAAAATAAAGAAAAAAATATGCAAAGCTAGTAAATAATAGTATACAAGTATAATGATAAAATGAGCATAACATAACAGTTAGAACATTAATTTTGTAAATATTATGCACATAATAGTGGAAAGACATATATACATATTTGCTTATTTATTAGTTTTGTATTTTTATTTAATCGATCGTATAATCATTTCAAAATTGAGGACAACATTTGCGGGATTCTTATATGTTTTTTGAAAAATTGATTACCTGGATGGCGTCGCTGTTTATTATCTTTGTTTATGGACAGACATAATCGTATATAAAATCATAAAATATATTAAGATTTTTAATTTTTGTATATTCATGAGAAGTTTTTGTTTTTTTTCTTCTTATTTTTAAAATAAAATTTAAATAATTTTATGTAAAAATACTGGGACATATGGTGAATTTTATTTTTACGATATGTTAACGACGGTTTTTTTCGATTAAGTCAAAACTTATTGACATCCGGTAAAAATTTAGACCTAATTATGCGAAAAATAATTTACTTAAAATATTAAATAATTAATATAATTAAGGGAAAATTTTCCAATTATAATATTATTCCTTTCAATCAATATCAATAATAAACTCTAATTATTCGTCGGCCAATTGCCTAACTAAAGACTAATATTTAAATGGTCCTTGATGTAACTAGTAAATTTGGTTAAGATTCGAATGTCTAAAATTATCAACTCTATAATCTTCTTATGCAAATTGATTTTACTTACCCAAAACCTGCAATTCAACATATATATTTCCCAATAAACAGATTGAAAATGCAATTAGTATAGAAGTAAATTAAAGTTAATCTTTTATCTCAAAATATACTTTTATGCTTCCATGAACTTTAAAATGTAAAATATAGTTTAGAAATTCAACTAATTATTGTATATGTACATCATGTACATCATTATACCAAAATTAATTCCTGCGATATTTATCACTCTTTCAAAATAACAGTATTATTTTCAAATTATTAAAAAGATTTACAACATAAAATTATTAAATAAAAAAAATAAAAAAGATTGTAATACAAAATTTTCTTTCCCATTTTATTTTCACAGATCCAAACAAAAGGAAAATTATTTCACATGAAATTAAAAAAAAAATGGTAAGTAAAAGAGTAAACTATACAAAAAAATAAATAAATTATATTTCAAAAACATTTTTTTTTCATTCTGTTACTTTCTTTCTCAATTAAACGTTTCATAAATTTTCATCAAAAAAATTTTTAATTGATTGCTTGCGATCCATTAAATAAAAAATAATATACTTAATAATAAAAATACCAAAAAATAAATGAAAACACAATTATGTTAATTTGTAATTTCCCTTTTTTCTTCTCTGTTATGAAAAATTATAAAAATTAATTTAATTATTTTAGTTTGTGTGTGGTTTATTTATTAGGAAGCTAAAGCTATATTTCAGATTTCTTGTTGTCTTCACTGTTTATTTTAATTTCAATTCAAACAACAATATGTTTGTATACATATAACCAGGTAATTTAACATTTTGCAGAGTTTATTAAAATTGTTATTAAAAGTATTATAGAGTCCACTCATTATTTTATTTATTATGCAATAAAAATTTTGTATAATTTTGCAAAATCATTTCAGCCGTAAAGAAATTGTGAAAGGGGATGAATGAATGAATTACATTGGAATTGAAAATTAAATTAAGTATATTTATTATTATTATTATTGTTTTTTTATGCTATTGTTTTACATTGTAAAATTCCATAAACATTTATAAAAATGTTAATTTCAATGAAAGAAAAACATAAGAAAAATTGGTTAAAAAAAAATTAATATTATTGAGGTTTTTGGGTCTTTTATTAATATAGATAGATGATTAACAAAAAAATTGTTTTGCAATCAAAAATATTAATATCTAATAGATTCTCTTATTATGAGAAAATAATTATTATATGATTGGCAATTAATTATTAATTAAGAAACAATTATTTTTCTTATAATAATAATAATAATTATTCCCAAATCGAATTTTTCTTTAACAAATTGATCTTTTTTTTAAATTTAATTTGATCTGTTATATGTTCCCATGACAATGAACACATTCAGTGATTTTTAACACTGAACATTTATGTTCAAATTGTTAAAATAAGTTTTTTTAATTTGGAAAAGATTAATTCGAATTAATTTAATTAAAAAAAAAAAAAATAAACTTTTGATTTAGAAAATGACAAATTTGGAGTGGAAATTTACCTGTCATTAAATTAAAATATTACTTTTTAAATGTCTAAATTGATAAATTACATTTGTAAACAAACTGTAGTATACAGTATACCTTAAATTTGTCTCTTTAATTCCTGAATTAATATTTAAATTCCTTAATGAATTTAAAATTTGAATAAAAACTCGATAACTTTTAAAATTACAGTGACAAGTATTTTAGCCAAAAATTAATTTACAAAAATGTAAATTATATTCTCAGGTATATCTCTTTCAAAATAATTTTATGAAAAAATGTAGGCACATACATATTCAAATTTCATAAAATTTACATATTTTTGTCTGATTTTGTTATGTGGTGTACTCGTTGTATATACAAAAAAAAAACAGGAAACTTAAAATGTAGGATATGTAAAACAAGAAATTTAATTTCTTTTATTATTAAAATTTAATTTTATACTTTTGAGGCATGTTTCATCCACTTTTTATTAAATATAAATAAGATTTCATTCAAAAAACTGTAATCATTCATAATTCAAAAATTTATTTTCATGTAATAAAATAAAAAATGTCTGTTTTGTTTGTACGTCACATGATTTTTTGTTTGTTAAATTTACTTTAATGCCTACAAGGCTTTAAAGTTACTAAAACGTGACGTACACGCTATTTAGCTACTTACTTATTCTGACTTACAAAAGTAATTTTTGATTTATCAAACACTCTAAAACATAATTTTTTTCGGATTGCAATTTATGTTTTATATTTTTTATTTATTTTTTGGGTCAAGTGATGAAAACAGCATGAAGGTCATATCCATAATTCTAAAATACAAAATAAATAATACTAATGTGCTAAAAAATTATTAACATTTTTTAAGTAAATAATCTTTGACACATTCTTTGAACAAAATTCAATCTTTAAATTATATATTTTTCTTTTCAAAATTACCGGAAAATGTCCATTAAAAAATTCAGGAAGGTTAAAACGATAAAATAATCATAAAAAAGATTTTTTTTTGTAAATTAAATGATTATTCATAAAAATAACATATTTTTTCTTCTTTTATTTTTGTGTAAAATTTTATGTCCCCGTAAAGATAGTGTGATTCCGTATTAATAATTATTCAAACATTAACTGGTCAATGTTGTCTATTATTTTCGAAAATATTAAATCGGGAAACTTGAAAAAAAATGGAAAATTTAATTTGATTATCAATTCTAGTCTTAACCACTACTCTTCCATAAAAACAATCACCTAACGAAAAGGCAAAGATACATAATATCAATTTATAGCGTTTTCGGGTCAAATTCGTTTTTTTCCTTTCAATTTCGTCTTTTACAGATCAAATTCGTTTTTTTTGTCGTCTTTCACAGATCAAATTCGTCTTTTGGTCAATTTTATCTGAAAAAAAGCGAATTTAAAAGGAAATAAGACGAATTTGAACTGAAAAAAAAAAACGAATTTGACTGCTAATTTGAATATGCTATAAATTGAAATGAACTATTTTATTTAAAATGTTCCTTATATTAACAAAATTCCCAAAAAATCAAGTTCTCTTAAACATTTTATACAAAATAATTCAATTTAATATATTTTTAATGTAAAAACCTTGTACGAAATTTTCTTTAATATTTTTTATAAAAGGATCCTCTCTGCTGGTTGTTATAATAAAATTGAAAAAGAATAAAATATTATAAATAAAATAAACATTTTTATTGATTATTTTTTTCATACAATCCTTAAATCCTTTTTATAAAATAATCAAGAAAAATAAATTCTCTTTCTTTAAACCACAAATAAAAATCTAAATGAGAAAAAAATTAAGAAATATTAGGATCCTGAAATTATCATCCCTTATTTGTTGGCATTAAATATGCCGGTATTTAATATTCTGATAAAGTTTCTGCTTTGTCTGCTTTCCCAAATCTCATAAACAGCAATTCCTTAATGGTGAACCAATAATTGAAATTGTATATTAAAATATTAAAATTTATGGGTTTTGTTAGAAATACTAAAATTGGTTGGAATAATAAATCATAAATAGTTAAATTATAGAATTAGGAAATTAATAATTTTGGCAACAAAAAATATTTTCAGATTCAAGGTTGTCATCCGGTTTACAAAAACCTTTCCAAAAACAAATCAAATTATGCAATTTGAAATTATTAATTCAGTAAAATAAACAGACAGAATTCAGAAATTTCTCTAAAACTAACAATTTTTAAATATTTCAAGTATTAATAAAAGTTCCATAACACACTTCGAAAAAGGAGTTTTTATTTATTTAGTGTAAAATATTAAAAGGATTTACAAAAAAATAAATAAAATAATAAATTTTACAAAGAATGAAAACTGATTGAGTTATTGCGGTGCTAAAAAGACTTTTCCTTCGGTTTAGTAAATCATATTAAAAAAGAAAAGTTTAAACCCTTTTTTCTGCTTTTTTTTTCTCTTGTATTTTTGCTAGGTTAGCAGATTCATCCCACAAGCATAAAAAATCATTTTTTAAGTGAAAGGCTTTAATCGTGTATCTTCATATTTTTCTTTGTGGTTTTTTTTAAAAGTAATCTCGCTGTATCTCTTTTTCTGATGCTTTTGAACTTCATAAATGAGAAAAATGAACTGATTTTGGTATTTATTTGGTTAGTTATTAAAGATGTGCAAAAAAAAAAGAAATAACATAAAAATTATTTATATTTTTTTGAAAAAAAACCAGAAAAATCACACTGCAAATTTTTTTTTCAAGGCTTTAAAATCTTTCTATTTTTTTTTTCATTGTATACCAAAAAAAAGTACTTAAAAACATAAATATGAAATATTATGATGAACGATATAAGATTTACTATTGTGGTAATATATATAATAAAGAATATTATATGGTTTTATGCTTTTGCACATTTTAAATTAATATTAAAAACATATACGAGTATAAATATACTCGTATAAGATATTATTATTTTATTTATATAATTCTTGTTAATGTATGTATTATAAAATATATAAACATACATTATACATAAAAACTTATGCTGGTTATAATAGAGTATCTTATTTAAAATGTTGAACAAATCCTCTTATAATTTATATATAAAAAAAGCATAGATAGCTAGTACAATATATAGATTCATAAAGATTTTTGCTGCTGATGCATTTTTTTTATATTCTGTCGATTCTTTTGTGTAAATATTTCTTTTTTCTGGATTTTATATCCAAGATAGTAATTTATATCAAATATACATAATGTCAATCGATATTTTAAAAAAATAATTATTTTCTACAAAAATTTGATGGAAAGAATTTTATTTCATTAAATTTTAATCAAATTAATTAAAGAGACTATTGTGTAAATTGTTTTTTTTTTTATATAATTTACTTAAAAATTTCAATTACATTTCAAATTTTTGGATGGATTTAGGTGCTATATTCAAGGATTCTCAATTAAATAGTAATTAATTAGTCCAGTTTGTACTTGGACTGATATAAAGCTAGGTATAATTTTCTTCATGTTAAAATTAACTTTTAATACAATCAAATTTTAGAAAACTTATTCCACCTTAAATCTATATTAAAAATTAGGTTAGATTTAACATGATAAAAACATATCCAATTGTACTTTATCATAATGTTTTAAGCTAATTTTTTTAAGTATATAATCTAGTGTTGTCATAAAATTATATTTCCATCAAAACAATTTTTCTTATACGGTAAATAAATTTGATTTTCATAAAATTTTATAATACATATTTTGTTTAAAAGAAAAACTACTCTTCACAGGCACTAATTGACAATGACATAGAAATAAATCTAGGAAAATATCTACCTACATTAATGTACAATAGTTTTTCTCTTCACATTGAATATGTAAATGGTAAAAGATTTATGACAAATATACATAACAAAAGAATACATTTTCTTTACTATCATAATTCAATTGAAATATAAATTTTCCTTTTTATCGTTTATTCAAAACATGCTAACAACTCATCAAAAAAAAACCCTCTTTTTGTTATTTTAACAGAAAATTTTTCTCTAACATATAAAATAAATTTTCATATATAAATTATTCATATTCGAGAAAATTGTCGTGAGAATTTTCCTTTATTCAATTAACATAAAAAATGTACATACACGTATATAAAAATATAAATTTAAGAAGAAAAAAAAAGTGAAATTATAGCTCATAGTTTTTTGATCAGGGGACAAATTCCCGTTGCAATTATGCAAAGAAAAATTATAAATATTTTGAGTCTGAAAATAATCCATAGAAAAGTCATAAAAGGTCTAATGACAAATTGTAGAAACAAATCAAATAAAAAACAATTTAATTGATTTTCATGAAAATTAATTATATTAAATATGTAATTGAAAATTTTAATGATTTTGATCTTTTTTTTGTATTGTGATGAGAGAATTTAAAAACCAAATGGAATTGAAAATTTCATAAATCAAAAAATTTAACTTTAATACTTTAATACTTATATACATACGAGATATTGCATTTAAAAAATTGCATGACTTTAATCAAATTTTAATATTTGCAAAAAGTGAAAGTACATATAAATTTAATTTCAAAATTGCATTACAACTTAAATAATTTAAATTTGTTGGGAATGTATTTACATAATTCAACAGATCATATTTTCAAATGCAATATATGCAAATTTTTATTTCAATTTTGATTTAAAACGATTAGCTTAGCATCATAATCAAATTAATATAACCACTTTTTCAGAATGTTGAGTACATTAGACATTAGACTCATTTAGAAGGTGGCTCGTTATTTGCCTACTTTTTTTTAAGTTTTTTCAAGCTATAAATTGGGCAAATTAAAAGATAATTAGAATTGGTATGGATATTTTTATTATAATTAAAATTCCCCGTTCACCAACTTCACCTGTATTGGATTAAAAAAATTTGTTTATTGCCTTTTTAATAACTTGTCGTACTATTATTAAAATTTTCCACTTGAATACATTTTTAATATTTTTCCTATAATCCACACTTTAAAAATCTCAATTTCATTTATACAATTATTATAATCATTTTTTTTTTATGTTAAATTGAACCGGACCACCTTGAAAAAAGTTAATGTTCTATGAAATCCATTAATATTTTAATACATCTTAAAAATAAATAAATTTATAGAAAAAAAAATTGTTAAAGAATAACGATGAAACGAAGCAGCGGAAGTCCGGAATTATATTATGCGATTCAAAAGATTAAGAATTAAGAAAAATGAAAATAATATTTTATATATGTACTATTTTCGGTAAAGATATAGCAGTCAATATGAAAACTATTAAAATAATATTGGGACAGTCCCCATCATTATTATTATTATTATTATTATTTTATCTTATTCAAACCCTTTTCTTTGCTTCTTAGCGATTAAATTATAACCATTGAAATTTTTTAATAATGCAAACAAAAATAAATTTTTTAGACCGGCTTTTCATGAAAGCGGCATCCAACACATTCACATATAGCATCAAAAATTGTTGTCATCACGTTCCAGAGGAACTCTATTTGAAATGATTGATAGTTTTCTGCAGTTTATGAATAGTCTCAAAATTAACATATTTTTTTTTAGAGAAAAAGGAAATAGCTTCGCCTGTGAAAATATATAAATAACAAAAAATTATTATTTTATTGAAATTTAAAAATGTTTTGTGTTAAATTTCAAATTCAAAGACGCAACGAAACAGATTGACCCCCCTCTTACAGAATGTATATATATGTATTTACTTTTTAATATCGATGCATTGTAAACGTTCTGAAAATAATCTTGAAAAAGTCAAAATGATGTGATTTTATATTCTACTCAATGCTATAATATTCAATTTATGTTTGATCTTAAATGAGTGTCGATGTCTAGACATTAAAATGCATTTTGACTTTTAGAGAAATATGTATAATAAGATGACTCTATTAATATTATATTTTCTTAAATTTAAATGTGGGGCTCCTGACTGGCTAATTTGTAATGATGCCAGCAAGATTTCCATAATCTTTTTGTTTCCTGGAAATTAAACAATATTAATATCTTATAAGAAAATGTATGTGGAAATAAAGAAATAGAGAAAGAAATATTATTAATTCGGAGAAAATTTTAGCCATTATAGCAATTGTAGTTCATAACTCATCAAAATTAAATTATTTATATTGTAGAATTTATAATTTATAACCAAAGTGACATACAGTTTTATAAACTGAATTAATTTTCTATTCTATAATTTTGTAAACTCAAAAAAAAATATTTCTTCAATTCATTTGCAACAATTAATTGCACAAATAATTAAATATATCATTAAAAATTATGATTCTGGTTTTCATTGGTATATTTATTATAGTTTAGCAAAATTTTATAATTATGAATATTATTTCTTACAATTTAAATTTTATATTTTTCAGTCCAGTTTATAATTTAAATATTATGTAAAAGCCATAAACATTTGATATGCCCACAAATTAATGCCTATTACAGTTTCCTTTATTGCAAATATACATTGCATTGTACAAATATTATTATTTTTAAATTATTTCCTGTAATGTTCAAAAGCTATCAAATTATAATATTATATGTATTAAAATTATATTCAACATTAAAATTATTTTATTACACTTCTTTTAATCGAAAAATTGTTGAAGGTTGTGGATTAGTAAGCTGTAACTAATTTCAATTTATAACTCACCAAATAAAATTAATTAAAGAAAAATAAAACTCAAATTTACGTGATGTTTATTCATAATTTTCATAACTAAATAATTAATAAGAAAAATATTTTTTTACATATAATCAATTAGTATTACATTTTAGTTCCTCTCTGGTATATAAAAATTGAAATTACAGGGTGACTAATAGGACAATTATGTAATTAAAAAATACGATTATCTAGTTAATATGAAATTGATTTTACGACAATTTCAAATAAGTCAGATCGTGATACATATTCTTAAGAACTTTTGATAGATTTATTTTAATCAAATTAATCAAATTAGTTTTTCTTAAATTTCAAATTATAGTCTTTTTGTAAAATCAAATTAGTCTCATAAATATTGTCCGTTTAAAAAAACTAATTTAATTTTACAAAAAGACTAACTGATTTGGCAAAAAGACTAATTTGAAATTTTAAGAAAACTAATTTAATTTTTCAAAAAGACTATTTTGATTAGAAAATGCTATATATACCTATTCATAAATTTCAGCTGTGCTGCATCTAACACTATTGTATTCGTATACTTTTTAAGATAAGTAACATAAAAATGATTTCCAAATGTTTTATGCCTTAGTCAGGAGACCTACATTAAATGTATCATTCAAAATAATCAATTAAATCAATGAAATCATCAAAAAATCATATCAATCTATTCTCCTACTACCACATAAATTTTGTTTCGAATCATTTCTGATTTATAAACAATTTTTATTAATTGTTACCAGTAGTGTAGTAGTACATAAAATTTTCTGATTTAAAAATATCATTTTTATTTTTAATTGACATTTTATAGTACATAAATTTTTTGTTCTTGCTTGGCTTCTTTATGAAATAATAACGAAGTCAGATAATGTCGATTATCAATTAACCCCGTCAGTATCATCAATGCTATGGAGATAATATTTATTCAACACACCGGAGATAGGGTCTATCTATAGTCTATGATTTTGTAGCCTTTAATTTATTTAAAGAATTATGTACGAGTATATAATAAAAATAAAGTGAAGACATAAAAATATTTTATTTACATAAAAGAAAATGAAAATTTCAATCAAGGGTTTCCATTTCATCATAGAGAATAGTGAAAATATACAAATGAATTCTTGTTGCTGCATCTGTCAATGACACATAAAATTAAAGAATTTTAAGATTTTTTAGCTATTAAAGCTTTTTAGAATATTATAATTTTTATTTCTTTACACTAAAAATTGTATAAAATTTTATAAATAAATTTTTTAGTGTATAAATATTGAACAAAAAAAAAAATTAGGGCACCTGTCATCAATTTATGGGATGACTGGGTTTCATTAATTATTTATATAATATAGTTTTTTTTTTTATTTTTTTTTGGAATTATTAACAGAAAAAACAAATTTTTTGAATATTTTTTGGATTTTGTCACGAAAATATTTTGTAATTTAAATTTGATGATAAATTTAATATAAATTATATATTTTGGGGGGAGATAAGTGAATTAAAAAAATTTAAAATGGTTTAGAAAGTTTTTGGTATGTTTTGTATGACTTTGGTATGTTTTGTATGAAATATAAATTAAATGGTTCAATCAAAGCCGTATATAATATTATATTATATTATATACGGCTTTGGTTCAATATTTTGTGGATTTTATATTAAATTTTCAAAATTTTGTTATGAGATTTTTTTTTATTATGAAATAGAAAGTGTATCAAATAATTCGATTATGATGTGGTCGAAAAATCTTAGATAATCATTTCCCAGTTCCCACAAACATTATATATATTTTGCTGTTACTTTAATATGCCAAGTAGTTTTAGAAAGGATGTTCATATCTTTATGTATAGTTTGGAGTGCACAATTTTATTTCCAAAAAAATTAATCTCTGTAATATTTTTGTTGTGTGCATGAATTTTGTAAAATTCAAGGATACTGTATATTGATTTAATAAATCTAATTTAATTTCAATTAATTTGGATAATTGAAATGATTTTCTTAAAAATTTCACATAACATTCCGAAATGTGTCTAGGCCACTCTCCGTAATGACTGGATTTTTAGTTATTAATTGTAAATAATTACACCTACTATATACAATTCGTAATTAATCACTCCTTGAATTTGAAAAATTATTTCAAAAATTACAATGATGAAAAACTTATTTTCAAAATGAATAATTCTACTATTTGGTGTTGAAATATTACATAAAATTTGAAAAATTCTTAAAGATAAAATAAGTTTACGTAATATAATTTCATTCCATATGTATATATGATAAAAATGCATTTGAGCATAACAAAATAACAAGAATGGAATCAAATATACAAAGATTCTCAATAATTTCCAATATTATTTTTTTTTATCAAATTTCCTCATAAGAATAAGTATATAAATAATTTTATGATATGCACAACTGATTTATGTTTTGTCCTAATTTTTCTGTGGTATTATAATTAATAATAATAATTTGTAATACTTCTATAACCGAAAGTATCAATTGTAATACTTAGTTTGAAATAAAAACAAAATTTACTTAGTTAATGCATCATTGATTAAAAACAGCAGAAATCCCAAAGCTATAAATTTCATAATATCTCAGCTCAGGTATATTGATTACAAAATAGCTAGAAGGGAAAACATAATTTGTTTTTGTTTTTTATTTTGTTTTATGCAATTGTTTTTAAATTAAGAGCAACATTTTTTATGCTTGTATTCTGTTGTTATATTTCTGTAATTATTTGATATACATTATATTCAAAATGATATTTAATACTTTTTCGTATAATTATGGATAATATTTTATTAATAAATTATGGCAACATTATGATTTATTGGTATATAAACTAAGACTTATAAATTCTTATTGAATTATTTTTTTTTGTAATATTTGTTTAGCATATTAATTTGAAATCTTAAATCTCATTTACCACCCATCATTATTCAAATTATAATTACATAATTTATCATAAAAAATCTTCTGAAAATTACTACCTTTAACATATTTGACCCAAAAATTTTTTCCGTTCTTTTACGTTATACAATACAATTTCTTAAAAGTTTAGATTAGAACAAAATGTCTTTTGAAAATTAGCAGAGCTTAAAAATATGAAAAATCTTTCTTTTTATTCTTGCTTAACAATAATTTTCACGTAATATTTAATATTATAGAAGTAATAAAGAAATTTTTATTTAACCTTTTTTGCTTTTTTGCCTTTAATATAAATAGTTTTCCCAAGAAATTTAGATATAATTTTAATATTTTTTTATATTTAATCTTAGTAAGTGAATCTCTTCCATCATTAAATAAGCAGCTTGCCTGCTACTGGTGTGACTTTGTAACAGCATTAGAGCATATAGAACAAAAAACATATTACAAAAATACTGTACATATATTAGTTGTGTAGATAAATTATGATTTTAAAAATAGTATATAACCCATAAAACTTAATAGTTAACACCTTTTATTTTATACGTACATAAATAATATATGTTAATTTATGTATTGTAATTTACATATATATAAAAAAAATATTAAATTCCTTTAATAATAATAATAGTTAATTACGTGAGAGATTTTTACTGTCTATATAAAAACTATCTATAATAATATTATTCTAAAATATGAATATATGTATAGTAGAAATGCATATTTATAAATATGTTTATTTTGTATTTAATGGTCGTAAAAACATTAAAATATTATTCATATCTAAATAACGTTTGATTTTTCTTTATGATATATTCTTTTTTTTTTTGTAACTTACAGTTAAAAGTATGTAAAGATTATATCTTAAATTTGTAGGTAATAATTTCTTAAAAAAAATATACTATATTGGCCACCAGAAATATAATATAAACCAACTAAAAAAACAAGAATTTAAACTCTAGAGACCCACATTTTAAATACACACAATCTAAAAAAAAATATATGAAAATATGTAAAAGTATAAAAATGGTTTTGAGTTTGTCGAAAAAATAGTTAGTTATACTTCTATCTTAAAGATATTGTAGTACTTGCTTATATTACTTTATGACTTTATATACATAATATGTATTAATGTTATTTTTTATGTATTTAAAATTAAATACTATTTTAATATTACATGTTTTTCTTGTTATTTTATTTATTATTATATTGAAATCAACGACAAAAGACAAAATTGTGTAAAACAACATTAAATAAACAGTAAAAAGAAAAAAAAAACAAAAAGACAGCTTTCCATATCTTTACCAGAATCGCACCAAACCGTACAAAATTGCTCTGACTCTGACAAAACTGGTTATCTTGACTTTTCGGACTACAAAAAATACATAAACATAAGAAATAAATAATTTAATTATGACTCAGAAATTTAATATTATAAAAATAAAAATTGTTCATGGTCATCGAAATAATTTTTCTCCTTTTTTTATGGTATAATTTTTGTTTGAATAAAGAAAAATGGTAAAATAATATTGAAAAGTATTTTTATGTAAAAATTTAATTATTTGGAGATTTGTTTAGTGTTTGTTTATTTCTCTTACAAAACAAAAAGGTTAAAATTTAAATTATATTAATTAACCAGGTGTTCGAGTGTAATGGTAAATTGCCCAAAATATTTACAAAATATTTTTTGAAACAACATAAAAATAGTACAAATAAGAAAATGTCTTGCATTTATATTTTTTACGATCCCTAAAATATGTGAACTGTAGTTGATTTTTTATGTTCATGTAAAAATTATTAACTAAGAAGTAATTATCTCCTTGATTTTTTGGAAAAACTGAAATTTACTTAACCCATCAATTATTTAATTTTTCAAAATTGCCACAACATTTTTAATTTGTCAAAATTGCCATAATGTTACTAAAATCATTATTGTCACTGTAAAATTATTCATTCATAAAATTTTATATGTATTTAATTTATGGTATATATAAAATTTTTTGTATAAACATTTTCTTTTATATTTCATAATTTTATACTAAAATATATTCTACTAAAAAAAAATATTATACAGATAATCTGTTTTTATGTAATAGAAGAAGAATAACATTAATTTTCATTGATTGCATGTTAATATTTAAAGATTTTTTTTTTGTTGCATTTTCAATTCTTTTCCATTTGATAGAAAAATATTTCATATTTTATGATTTATTCTCTGTCGTTATTTATCCTTATGCAATTTTCTATCTCTAGAGTTTTATATTACGATTTATAACATTCCACCAGCATAATAAATTCGTATGAACAATTATTAAATATATACATAGATAAAGAGAATATTGATATAGGAAAATTGATTGAAAAAAAAATAGGTATATTATAAATTTAGTTTTTCCCATTTCCGGGTTTAACAGTGCATTATAAAAGGCATATATTTTTCTGATTGATTTTTATAATTATAAAATTGAAAAATAGAAAATTTTACGTTCTTCAGATCTGTTAGAGTACATATAATTTAATTTGTAAAACATAATTTAAAAAAAATTAATATACAAATTTAATTTTTAATAAATCAATTGAAATAATTAATAGTTGAAGGATATTATGAAACAGTAGTAGATTTAATTATTAATAAACATAAAGTGACAGGAGTGAAATTTTGTTCATGAATCAAATCAAATCAACAATTAACTATTAAATTACTAATTAAATGACGTTAATTAAAAATGATCATATACATAAGTATTTAAAAATATCATATAAATTTTATTCGCAAAAAAAAACTTTCGCAAATAAATTATCGAGAGATTTAAAAATACTGAATAATAATTTTTAAATTTCAATATAAATTTATGCTAATTATCCATATTTTTTAAAATTCAATTTATAGACAAACAAAAATACATAAATAAATCATTTCTTACAAATTGTCTAAAAAAGTATTTTCAATGTTGACATATAATAATCAATTTTAATCGAAAACTAAATTTATGCGATTTATACTTGATTAAATTGATTACAACCATATTTGTAGCTAATATAGACTAAATAAAGGCTTTTGACAATCTTTGAAGATTTCTCTTTTCACTTTATAAAAGGATTAGTAACATTATCCACAGTTAATTTTGAAAAATTTTTGCATTTAATAAATTACTTTCTATCCATCAAAATGGAAATATGTAATTAGTATCTAATATAAAAATTAATTTCATTATAATGTTATCATAATTTTATATTTAATTTTTGTACTTAAATATATAACGAATTGTAATTTATTTATTTCGATTTTTTAAAATTCTTTTAATGCTGTGAAAAATTGTGAAAATATTATGTGGTACAAAATCAATAGAAAATTTTAGTGTATATAAAATAATTAAATTTAAAGTCAATCATATTAACTATTATATACATACATATACATAAAATAATATAAATTGGAATGCGGTTTTAAGTTTATAATGTTTATGTTTTCGTTACACTTGTTTTTAGATTTCTATTCAATGAAAATACTATCTATAACGAACTATTTTATATATATTCCGAAAGTATGTTTTTTTTTACCGTTTACTAAAATAAGGAAACTAGTTACTTTAAAGATATTTACCATTATAAGAAAACTTGTTTGCTTTAATATAGAAATAATTTTCATGCTCTCTAATAATAATCTGCAGGTTCCATAAAATTTATACGAAAATAGATTCAATGTAGTTAATTTAAAGGTCAAATTATGTATATATACGGTGTATAATACAATTATAGGAGTATTCTTTTAGTATTAAAAAATATCTATATTAACCATTAGTATACATTAGTATAAGTACTTTATATTATCAAATAGAAAGGTGCAATTTATTTTGTTTTCGAGTATTTAAAAAAATTTAAATTATTTTACTTTTTTCCACTATTTTTTTTTTCAATATTTCGTATCCTCTTAGGACTAAGAAATATTATTATGTTTTTAGTAATCATATAGATAGTTTTTTTTTAGAAATTTTTGTAATTTAGATAAATAAATGTATAATTTTATTTAAATATATAATAAACATTCAATAATACAAAAATATAGAAATATGTTTTAGAGATGATCTAACATGTAATTAATCAAAACAAAATATTTCATAATAAAAGTTTAATCTTTCATATTTTAATAATAATTATCTAAGCTACTTTAAGTGCATAAGAAAATAATGAATTTTACACTTAAATTTCTAAGTAAAATTTAAAAAAATACAAAATCTACAACAAATTTCAAAACAAAAATATTTATCAATCTATAAAATTATGTAAACCTGATTATGATGTAATAAGATTCGTATTTTTTTTTTAAATAATAAATTATAAAAGATATTTTCAAATGTTTTATTTTTAAATTGATATTTCATTTATTATTCAAATTGTATTTCATTTATACGATTTACTTTTTAGTTTTAATTGAAATCACGATAATATTTTTAATTGAATTTATTTCATTTATTTCAAAAAAATTATATAAAAAGAATTTCTCCCTTTATTTAATTTTGAATTGTATTTAAAATATAATCAGATATTTTCATTAAAAGACAAACTGATACATAAATGCATTTACATCACGAAATTTGTTCAAAAAGCATCTTTTTTCTTAACATTGTTATACATATTTATAATCAATGATTGTGAAGTTCACTTTCTAAAATTAGATTTATAAAATGTCGTGTAAAAAATTGTAGGTAGAAAATGATCTTGTATCATATACTATGAAATATGTTTTAAAAAAAGAAATTCCATTGGAGTTTTTCTTCGGAACGACATTTTTGTCTTTCTTAAATTACATCTAAATCTGAGAATTTATATTTTTAGATTATTTTAATTTTTGTATTAATTTATAATTATTATATCTTGTAAAAACCACACTATATAAAGTTCAGATTATTGGGGGGAGACAGTATAACAATTAGTAGACCGCATTATTTACATGCATCTTGGACGATTATTGTATTGTACATTTCATCTAATTAATCAATGTCGCAGTACATTAAGTTATAATTTTTCATTGTTTATGATACTCATTTTATTTAAAAATTTATTAATTAATTTGAGAAAGGTCATCCACATCCTCCAAAAGAATTATTACTATCGGTAATCTTAATATTAAAAAGGAAAAAATTGTAAATCTTATGAATGAAATTTAAAATTTATATGAATGACTTAACAAAGGTAACTTAATTATTATTATTATACAATTTCCAAATAATAGTTCATTCCCCTGTAATCATTTTTAAATATAGAAGACTTTTAGTTGTCTCCCTATTTTTAAATGTTGTATATTTTCTTCAGAAAAGTTCTTACATTTTTTACGAATATTATATGTTAATTAACACTATTCTAATATTTCTATTTAAATTTTGTCTATTTCATTTTTAGAATATATTATATATAAAATTGAAAGATGTTAACCCGTAACCTCGACTTCAAGTCGTTGTTATTATGTTTCATTTATACACGAAGCGAAAATGCATAATATAAAATAGTTATGGGGGTTTTCTGTATTTTTTATTATTTTTGTTACTCAAATTATTATTTGATTGAAATCCGAATATGAACAAGAATTTTTAGAAACCAATTCTTATAAGTTGATCAAAAGCTATTTTAGCTCAGTTCTGATTCCTTCCTGGTTTCTAAAAATATCATGATTTTCGATTTACGGTTCGAATTTTCACTTTATTGCACAATAGTGCATTTTTGATAAAATTATTAAATTTAATATTGAAAATTGATTAAATTAAAATTTAATTTGCTTTTTTGATTAATTTCAATGCTTTTGACTTTAATCTATAATCAAATATAATCATAATTTATTGCTTCCCATTTCAACTTTTCTTTTATTCGCTTTGAAAATTTAATTATTTCATTAAAACACGAATATAAATAAATTAATTAATTTTTTATTTTTTATATATATTTTTCAGAAAATGGCCTAACAAATAATTCTCAAACATAAAATAAAAGATAAATAACATTATAGTTTGCTACAAATCTAAAACAAGAAAAAATAATGTCATCAGCAATTTGTCCGAAATTCGCTCAGAATGCCTGGCGTAAAGATTTATGCTCGAATTGTTTTAAATCTAAAGAAGAGCATAAGATACCATCAAAAAATATACAAAAAAATAAGACTGAAACACCGAAAATAAGTCCAGCACCAGCTAAAGGTATTATGAAGGGAACATCGGTTAATAAATCGAAAAAATGTAAAGTTTCTTTTCCGAAAGAGTTACATAAAATTATTGGATATGGTGGTGAATGGTCGGACGAAGCCAGCGATGATGAGGAAAATTATAATAATACAGATGAACAAGCAAACTCAGATATGACAACAATAGATGATGAAGATACTTTAGAATTAAAACGTCTTACTAAAGCAAATACCGATTTTAATACAAATAATGGAAATTTACTTGGTGATCCAGAAGAAAATATTAAAAAATCATTTGCAGCTTTAAAATTAGGTGCACCACAGATTGATTCTGATGGTAAAAAACAAACATTAAAAATTAATGTTACACCATTTGGTACACCTTCAAAATTATCTAGTATGAAGGCAAAATTTGAATTAAATAAAGAAGATAACCGTTTAAGTACAACGCATAAAACTCAAAAAGAAATAAAAATGAATCCAATTCAACAAAATAAGGAAACAACAAAGGTACAACAAAATCAAAGTGGTGATGGCAAAAATAGTCCACCAATTGAAAGAGCGATGGAAAAATCATTGCTAGAAGAAATATCAGAAACACTCGAAATGAATAAAAAAGAAGAAACTACAACAATTCAATCTGGTAAAGATGGAAAAATTAAATTTGAAATAAGTAGCATAAATGATACTCCAATGACTACTACAAAAATATCAAATGAATTGAAGAAACCGATTGCTAGAAATGCTCCAATTACAAAAGATCACGTTAAACCAAAAATTAGCGTTTTTCCAAAATACGCAGATTCTTCAGATAGTAATACATCAGATACAGAAAATTGCGTATCGGCGTATTATGATGTTGTAGAAAATTCAAATGAATATGAAAATATGACAAATGCTAAAACTTTACAAGGTAAAGATCAAACTGATTGTATTCAAACTGAAATTGATTTATGTGAAAACTGTACTAAATCCGTTTTTTCAACAACACAATATATTACTGATATGCTTTTATCATCGCGTACCAAATCAGCTTCATATTCATTACATGAAGGTAGTTTCATGACTAGCAAAATAACATCTGATGGTCTAATTGTGACAAAATGTGCTTCAGATGATGCACTCGATTCCACTGGATCCAGTTTTGATGGTAGCAGTGATGAAGAAGCATCTTATAACATGAATCGAAGTGAATCTGATTCTGGTATTGGAATATCAATTACAACTGAATACAAGAATATAAAAACTGGTGAACTAGAGAAAAACGATAAGAAACTTAGTGCAAGTACAAATAATTCTGACTATGAAGATATTCAAGTACAAGAAGAAATTTTATTATCGTCGAAATCAATTGGAATTGAAATAAATGAAAAAATATTTACACCAGAAAAAAGTCGAGAATTAGCTGGTGAACCAGATGGTAGTGCTGATCCAGATGGTAATAATTCTATTGAAGCACCAGCATTACCAAAATCACCGCCACCAGCTACTTCGGATAATACAATTACAACTAAAAGTCATACAACTGCCACAATAACAACAACAGCTACCGTAGTTGATGCTCGTCCATCATTTTTACATAACATTCAGAAAAATATAGCCACTATTAAAAAACCAGATTTACCAGTTAAACCATCAACCGTTAATGTTATGAAAACATTTGCCAAACGACAGCCAACACAAGCCGAACAACAGGTTGTAAGTCAATTGCAACAAGTCATTAAATCACCTGGAACAGGACCAATAAATGACTCAGATAAATCAAGTTTATCAAAAAAAGAGTCAAATGATTATTCAAAATTTTTGAAAAAAGGTAGAGCTCCAAATCCACCACCAATTAGTTGTAGTAATGGAGATACAACAAATTCAGCAAGTCCACCACCAACACCAGAAAAAGATTATAGTTTTGAATCTAAATTAAGTTCACAAGAGATTAGAAAAATTGTTAGCGTATTTGATGAACAAAATGATAAAAATATAAAAAATATAAAATCTATTCAATCCAGCCAACAGACAAATATTAAAAATATAAATAATAATATTAATTCTAATATGCAAGATGATTCCCATTCATCAATTTATACACGAAATCCTGCTGTTGGTGGTTTAAAATCAACATCACCAGTTATTAGAGAAAAAGATAAACGTGAAAGAGCAACAATTAATCCAAAATTTCGTAGTTTAAATACTTTCAGTCATCGCAAGCAACAACAACAAGAACAATTATCAACAAAAGCTCCAACTACACCAGAACCAGCACCACGTAAAAATTTATCAATGTCCGAAGAAAGTCTGGTTGATGCTGAGAAAAAGAAAAAAACGAAATTCTCAATAAAAAAATTTTTACGTATGGGAACAAGTAAAACAACCGATAATTTACATAAAAAAGATGGAATTTATTCGGAAATTGTTACAGGTGATGATGGTGGTATTACTGGTAAACCTAGACTCGTTATTATTCATCCAATTGATATAAATACAACAGCAGTAGAAGTTGTTAAAGAGATTTCAAAATCTTCCAATAATGATAACGTTAGTTCTAGTAATGGTTGTGATATATCACCAACTATTGTTACTGGTAAACCACCTGCACCACCACAACGTACAACAAATATTGATGGTAATCGTTTATATGAAATGAATAAACCCGCAAGACCACCACCACCAAAAAGTGCTGAATTACGTCGTAAACAAAAAATAGGATTTAATTTGAATACAACTGGTTCAGTTAAAAGTAAATCGGATAATGTATATGCTAATTTAGGTGAGCTTATAAATAACACTTTTGAATTGTAATTTATAATTCATAAAAAAAATTGAATAAATATTATTATTAAAGTAAAATGAATGGCATTTTTTATATGTATACTTTTTTCATCATGTTTTAGGTGAAATTCGATCTGCTATCGCTCCACGTAAACCTGAAAGAACAGCTAGTATGAGAGAACGTGAAGCACAATTGGAATTAGCACGAAAACGTGCTGGAAATGATAATTTCGATACTATCTCAGTTTGTTCATCAAACGGAGGTAGTGTATCAAATGATCATATTTCTGATACTAATCATATTGATAATTTACAAAACCAACAATACACCCTTACACCAATTATATCAAAAAAAGATTTAGCACCACAAGCTCCACCACCATCACCTAAAATAAAAACTGCCAATATTACAAACCCAATATACTCATCTGTCTCTACATCAATATCGTCATTTACCAAACCAATTATAACTGATGTATCACCAAAAGAAGAAAAACTGAGCACATTTGAAAGAAAAATTAAAAAAATTGATTCAGAATTAAATAATAATAATAATAATAATGGTAAGACTATAGCTAGTAAACTTGAAATTTTTGAAAAGGGTTTAACAACAACATCAGAAGGTAATTCCCCTACTGTAACTGCTACTACAAATAATATAAAAGTTAAATTAATGAATGATGGTCTAAAAGATTCAGTTCGTAAAATTAGCAGTACAATTGATAGTTATTTAAAGGATAAAAGAGATTATGAATCAATGTATGATATGGCTAAAACAATACCACCACCAACACCAACAAGAAATTTAAATAATAATTTAGTTGGTGGCAACAACAATAATATTGTTAATGGATTAAGTGGTAGCAGTAATGATGTTGTTGTTGATTTACGACGAAATTATGAATTAATGACAACATCATCATCTGTTCGTCACCAAACTAGATCAAGTTTTCAGGATAATCAATCAATTTCTGGTGTTGGAGGTGGATGTTATACAACACGTAGCGAATATGGCGGTAATATTAATCGCAATTATAGTGGATTTAATAATAGTTTAGGTTTGTATATTAAACACATAACTAAATGAATAATTTTGCAAGCTTCCATAATAATTTATGAATAAAATATTAATGAATCACCATATTATTTTTACGTCATTCAATATATTCAAATTAGATAAAGTATAACCAAAATCTGATAAATTTTCTTTTGGAAAAGTTTCAATTTTCCAAAAATTTGTACCCTTGTGATGACTTTGTTAAATTAATTTAAAGATAAATGTCTGCAGACAATTTTAATTTAAACTTTTAAAGTTTAAACAGTTGAAAAACTTTTCGTAAAAATACATACATACATATGTATATACGTAATTTCAAATATACATTTTTGTTGTGGTTGAATTTGAATTCCAAATTCTACCAAAAATTATTATTAATTTAATCGAATTTTAAATTATGTAAATTGAAAAATCACTGTCTTCATTTACTTGAAAACTCAAATTATTTTCCAGTTTTCCTTAAATAAAAATCCACCAATTTTTATAAGTATTCCACAAAATATACTTTCAGTGCAATTTTGATTTCAAGCAAATTCACAATTTAAATATCTTTAATTGTATAAGTATTTATTTTGAGATCATGTATTATTTCCGGTTGTATTTCAAAATAAATTAAACAATTATTTCATTTGTTTTTAGCTAACATTCCTAGAGTTGTATCAGCTTCATATTGTGGTAGTGAAATGGGAGAATCAGATATTTATTCACCATACAGTTTTTATGGGGGTAGTGAGGCTGGCGGTGATGTTGCTAATGATATTCATGACAGTGTTTGGGGTGTAACAACTGTGAGTAATTTAAAAAACTGAAATTCAATTTAGAAAAATAAATATTGTAATATTTGATATAAATTTATTTAGCCTACAAAATCACGAGTTAAAACAACAAACAGATTAAGAATGCGAAAAGGCCGAAGTGTTGTTCACAAAACTATTGAAGATAATTATAGTGCGGTTGTGGTTGCTAATCATGAAGCATTAGCACAAGTTTTAGATCAGGTATGCAACATTTAATTATTTCAAATATAATATATAATTTCATGTCTATATTCTTTTTGAAAATATTTCTTAATAGCTTCAACATACACCAATTATACCAATAGCTCTACGACCATTAGCAAATGCCATAAATCTTCGTTTTGATGATTTTAATATAATTGAAGGTGCCCAAGCTTTTGTTGTTGGCAAACGAGCATTTCATGCTGCAATTTGGAATACAGCTCCAGTTACTTTAGCTTTAACAGCTGATTGTAATCAAATGTCTGGTGAATTAAATCAATTATCTGGTGGTGCAAGTGGTGTTCTAAATCCAATTACAGAATTTTGTGATTTAGTACCAAGTTATAATTTGCCATTAATGCCAAGTACTGAAGTACGTATGATGCAAGCAACAATTTCAGTATTACCACGTATGCAATTAGATACATTGCAATCAATTGGTTCAATATTGAAAAATAAATCACAAATATTGGATAAACATATTAGTAATTTTCGTGGTTCAATACCAAATTTAAGTGGTAGTGGTGTACAAATTGATTCAAAATTATCTGGTTTAAGAAATGTATGTTCTGTACAAAATTTATCAACATTAAATGAAGAAATTTGTAATGAAAAACCTACAAATAATGATGATATTTTAACAATACCTGGTATGCCATCATTTGATGATGTAATGTGTCGTGAAGTTGGTTTTATAATGCTACAATTAGTAAATGGTTTAAAAAATCTGCAATCAAAGGCAATTGAAGAGATGCCAGTAAGTTTATCAAATGTTATTCTTAGCAAAGAGATTGAAAATAAAGATGCTCAAGCGAGATTATGTGTTTTACACGGGTAACACAATTTGATTTTAAAAATGTTGTTTCCTAAAATATATTTTTTTTTTTTTCAAATTTAGAATAAATTCTGATGAAGAAGAATCAATGGCACCATTATGTAAATGTGCTCATACAGCTCTCTATGATATGCTACCAACAACAAAAATTACTACAATGTTATCAAAAATTTTACTTCAAGAACGTTCTGAATCATTGTCAAAGGCAAAAGCAGTTTTAGAATTTGTTTTATGGGGACCATCAGATGTTGCATTAACTGGTTCAACAAAAGAACGTGAATTAGCATTACAAAGATGGTTAGATTTAGAACGAGCAACTGTTTTACATGGTTTAGTTAGAACTAGAGTTGAATTAACTGTTTATGATGAATGTCATTTAATGTTTTTGGTACGATCAAGTGCAAAAATAATGAATGAAGCGGCGAAAATGCTTTCGAATTTAAAATCGAATAACGATGAAAATTAAATTTAATTTTAGTGCTATATAATAATTACAATTTTTTTTTTTTTTTTAATTAATTATTTAGTTGAAATTTTAAACTATTTTTTTCTTTTTTGCCTCTATTGTGCCAATTATTTCTCAATGCTGCTTCTTTAATTTTTTTCGTAATTAATTCCGATAATTAAATTTTTTTTATAGGAATTTTCTAATTATAATTGTTATAATATTTATAAATTTTATTCTTTAATATTTTTATAGAATTTTTTTTGTGTACCTATACTTAATTATTAAAATTGTTGATAATTTTTTATGATTTTTTTTTTAAATTAAAAGTAAATTTTTTTTTATTAAAATATTATTAAAATAAAATTGTTGTGTATAAAATTTGGTGATTGATCAAAACGAAAATTAATAAAAGTAAATTGAAAAAGAAATTATTTCTATTATAAATTATATAATTTTATTAAAATTAATTTTTTATATCGAAAAATAAATAAAATTTTATATATAAAATATTTATATTAAATAAAAATTTTATTTTCTAATATTTATATCATCAAAAAGAAAAAATGATAATTTAATTTCTGAAATAATTTAAATATTTTTATAAAAAATATAATACTTTTATATTGTTTTCATTCATCTACTCTTACCACTAGGGCATCAATATGGTTTAGGTCTACATGTTTCCATGGCATTATGTTGCCTTTTTTCCACTATAATTATAAACTATTTAGCTATCTATTCATAGTAAGAATATTTTGTACTATATACGGCGAAGTATTTATAACAGCGAACTGTAATATTTTCTAATTATGTATTCATCTGCTAAAAGCTAAACTATTCCAGTTTGAGTATGGTCATTCAGACCATTACCGAAACTTGTATACTATTTTATATTATAGCTAGGACATACCTCTGTATACTCTGCTTTCATTTTAATATTTCAAGAAATAATTTAAATTTAAATTCAAAAATAAATTTGTTATTGAAAATAAAATTCAAGAACTATTATACATATGAATAATAATTCATTATGATGACGCCATAAATTTTGACTAAGTAAAAAAAGGGTCTGTAATAAAATTATATAAATATTTATATACCTATTATACTTTTTGTTGTCCTACAAGATAATATCGTCATATATATGTATATCGTATCGTCATATATGAAAAATCAATTTACACTTAAATAAAATAAAAATATTTAATTAATCGTTTATTAGGTCCTTAATTAAAATTTAAAACAACGACTAAACAAACTATAAAAAAATTATTTAATGATAAATATTCTCTTATGTTAATGACGGTATCATCGTTTTAAATTATTATTATACTCGTACACAAAAGCCGTATATAGGGCTTTGGTATTATATACCTAGTTATAGTATATAATAACGCTTTACTCGTACTTCAAACTGATGGATAATCTTTTTTTATCTAATTATAAATTAAACAAAATATTTTTTGCTTTAACCTTGAATAAATTTTGTTACATACGTTCGAAGTATATGTATATTTCAAACTACATTTAAAATATTCATTTAATGGAGTAATCTTTCCTACTACAATGTAAAAAAAACATATAGAACTACAAAAATATAGGTAAATACAGTAAAATTTTCTGCGCACTTTTGAACTTGCCATCTAAAATAATAACTTATTTTTTTTATAAAATCTCTGGAGTGCTCCTCTACCACATAATTATGTTTAATATTTCCTGTTTATTTCAAAGTTGTTGCATTTGAATTGACCTCATTTTCTGTTCTCAATGGCAAATTTTAAGTTTTTACTCCAACTACTTTGAATTAAAGACATCCTAATTAGTAGTCATTTATAAAAGTTTATTTGAAATTAAAATATATAAACACATCTAAAAGAATTCAAAACTTTAAAAAATATAAATAAAAAGTACTCCTAATTTTTTTTTTTTCAAATACATTTTATAATTTTTATTTACGACATTCTTTGTTTTCCAAGTAAAAGCTTAAATTATAATTTCTTCTATACAAAAACACATTTTTTTTTTTCTAAAAAAAATTTGAAAATTTGAAATTTTTACAATTTTACAATTTATAAATTTAAGAAAACATTTGGGTATATAAATTTGTCACTTTAAGTTCTTTTTCAGAAATAAATGACGTTAATTTATTATAATTTATTAAATTAGTCTTATAATTAAAATTTCAGATTTTAGTAGAATTTAAGTCAATAGTAAAGGTATTGATTAATTTTTATTTTTTTGAACGCATTGAGTTGGTCATTAATATATATTTTATCCAATCATTTTTTCAATGAGCAATAAATAATCAGATAGTTTTGACCCAAATATATGTTTACAAAATTATAAAAAAGGAACTTCAATAGAAATGAAAGTATATAAAGTTATCTACAAAATAATTATATTAACATCAAACAAAACAATAATAATAAAACTACTTACAAGACAAGAATTTATAGAAAAATAACAAAATCTTTATATAAGTATATAAAATATATTTTTTTAAAATATAATTCATCAACATTTTAACCAATTTTCTTATAAGTATATAAATATTTTCACATTCAACATTTTTACAATATGTAATTCAATTTAAAATATTTTGAATAATTTTACTGAATATATATTAAATTAACCCACAGTTGAGACACCATTTATATAATATAATTTGTTTTAATTTTAAATTAGTATATAATATTTTTAATTCAATTTTGTTATTATTAAATATTTTACACAAAGTTTACATTAGCAAAATAAAAAGCACGTAATTTATGGCACCTACAAAAATCTAAAATTATTAAAGCATATTTATTTATTTATTATATTTTTTTATCATTTATGTATTAAAATTATATAGCTTATAAATAATTTTCTAAATTTTAAGTACAAGAGAAAAATGATTTTACTATTTCGTATGAAAAAGATTAAAATTAATTCAAGGAAATATATTATAAAACAAGAAAGGGTAAAGACAATGACTATCTAGTATATATGCAAATAAAATCTACTATAACTTTTTTTGGTCTGAAATATAATTTATCACTCCTAAATTTGAAGTCTTGTAAAATATGTTATGAAAAAAATTATATTATTATTTTTTTACTACTATTTCTTTCTTTTTATAGTTTAATGTTTAAGTTATATTGATTATTGGTCCGAAAGTTATATTTTTGTATAATCTTTATTGTATTAATTTCAACACAATAACTTTTAAAAGATACTACATCAGAAGACATTGGAATAGGATAGTGTTTCATTCGGATAAGTTTTTTGATTTTTGGTAAAATTATACTATAATAAAAACTGAAACAACCGAAAAATTTTCAATTTCATAATAAAATATACTAAAATAAACTATTATACCAGAACCAATAAATCGAGCCAATTATTATTAACAATTAAAATTGTGCGTTTATATTTGACTCGATAATTTGACCTATCATCATTTATGTATTTAACTTTTTTTTAAAAGACTTTAATAAAAGAATTTATTTTTTTTGAAACGAAACAATTAAATTTAAGAATGAAACAAAAAGTTTTTTGTTATCCTTTGAAACAAAATCCTATTAAAAATTCTTATATTATGAAGTTGAAAGAATTTCAATATTTTAACTTTATAAAAAAAATAATCTCTTGTAATTTTTATTTTTAAATTCAACTTTTCTTTTTTTAATGAAATTTATGTAAATATTTTTTATGCGCAAAATTTTATTATTTGATATTTTCTTTTCAATTTAATATTTTTATTTTTTGATATGATTTTGAATTTTCATTATTATAACTTGAAGAAATTCTTTTGAAATATATACTTAAAATTTTCAGTATATACTCGTATATCTACATTAAATTTATTTTACTAAGATATGTTTATAAAATATTATATATTTTTCAGAAACATCTGTAGAAATTGATTATTAATTTTTATAGTATTATATATAATTAATTATAAAATTTAATGTATATATATATTTTTCAGATAATAATTTCTTAATTAAATATTTTTAATTTTGATTATTATTAATGATTATAATATTTTTGATTATATGTATTTTTAATTTGGATATTTTTACACACACACACAAACCTTTTTAACATATTTTGTTGTAGATCTTTATTATTTTTGTTTGTCATTCAATTTTTTTTTCTTATTATAGGCAAAATGCAATAATTATTGGACACACATTATTATAAAGCTATTTTTTTAATCTCAGTCGCTAAAATTTATATACAATATTTATGTCATGACATTAACAATATTATTAATGAAATTTTAAAGACAAAAATCAATATCATAATTTATTATTAAAATTTATAAATTGATTATAGGATAGGTAAAAATTTAATATTATTAAATGTATTATTTTTCATTTAACAATTCACAATTAAATTTTTTGATATTATTAAGATTTGTTTTCATTTAATATTTTAATTCTAATTACAAAAATTGTTGGGTATATGTCCAATTATTTTAAATTAATGAAATGATTAAGTTAGATTGTAAACGAATAATTTTAATAAATGACAAATGGAAGAAAGAGGACCCTATTTTAGTTTAATAATTCATTTAATTCTTCAGTTTTGTCATTAAATGTAATTTGAAATCAGAAAAATTTCCCTCTCTAAAATATTAAATAAAATGATTCAGCAAAATTTTTTATTTTATAATCATTAATAATTTAAAATCGAATAATTGAATCATCAATAATGATATATAATTAAAAGGGTTGAATATCGGTCAATGTATTGTGAAATTTTTATTTTTAAATTACTTTTTAACAAATATTTGAATATCAATTTAGAAAATAGAAATTTATTGTAAAATTTAATAAAGTAATTAATTTCTTATAAGTTCACTTAACCTTTGCAAAATCAAATTTGTATTAATGTTTAATGTTTTAATTGGAAATGAGTAGATATTTAATTATTTATAAATAAGAAATTATTTCTGTCAAAATAAATTTTCAACCATATCTTCAATTTAACTGACACGATATCGTTAAATAAAATATATGTCTAGTGCTAGTCTCCCTAAGGTTCAAAAAACTAATTTAATATATGAAAATTTAATTTAATTTTTCCATATTTTAATAAACAAAGAATTTTCTATATTAATATTTAAATATAATATTTATCACGTTTGTTAAAAGATTAAGAGTGCACTCAAATTTTAATTTGATTTTAATCAAAATTTAGCTTTCATTCAAATTTCTGCAAACATTTTGTATGATAAGTAATTTTATTTATATTATTATAAGTGTGTTAAGAGTTTTACTAATTAATCTTTAACAGAATCCCTGACAAATTAAATTTGTTATTAAGTGACCTAGATTTATGTGAAATTTTATGAATATTAAATATAATCAGTAAAAATGTATTAAATCTTTACGATATTTTATTATATTTAGAAGTTGCGTAAATAACTATTTGTTTACTTACAAACGGATAAATTAATATTATCACATTTAATCAATATTTATTAAGAGCGTCTTGCAATATTAAGTTAATTGTGATTTAACAAAATTTGTTCGTAAATTTAATTTAATGATACGAAATTGAAATATAACTTTATAAAATAATTAATTAAAAATTGAAATCAAACGTTAAGATAATGTAATAATTACCGTATAATGTAGATTATAATGTACATATGTTAAATAAAAATATTTCCTTTTGAATTTTATTAATAATTATTTATAACTTTTTCTAAAAATAGATCAATTAGTAAAGTTTAAATCTATAGGTTTTACTTTTGTTTCATCTTACATGTATAATGTGTGTATAAATATTTAAGAAAGAAAAAAGGTTACTAAATCTAATGTTACTGAATTATTTATAAATATACCCTTATTTTGCCCGAATATTTTTTTTCAGTTTGGTTTAAATCTTAAGTAATAAATAAATAATTTTATTTTGTAAATTCTTCTTGTTTTTATCCAGTTTTTGCTTTTTTTTATTTATGTATTTTTATTCTACTAACCAACCACTATTCCCAAATATTAATTAATTAATATTGGAATAAGAAAAATTATATATTTTAGTTATATAATTTTTGGCTAAAAGTTAAAATAATAACATAAAAAAAACTAAAACAAAAATAAGTATAGTTTATTTTTGTTGTTTGTCGTCCTTTCAAAGTCTTTTCTTTTTATTTTTTTTTATTTTTTATTTATGTATGTTATAACATAACCCTTTTTTTTGTTTGTTTTAATACTTACGTCTTCCTCCACCTGGTTTTGGATTTAATAGCCTACAAAAATGTGGTGTAGTCACGCGACAATTTACACATTGTTGAAGATTTAGTTGTCTTTGCTGTCGCATTGATAGTCATTGTCGATTTTGTTGTGTTGAAGTTATAAATTCATCGTGTTTGCGCACCTATAAAGGATGGTGGAAAAGCAAAAAAAAAAACATTTATGTAAATAGAAAGTATTAAAGACATACAAACTACAAACGAAGTTATAAAATAAAATTTTGCAAATATATAATTTACAAAAGGGAAAATGTATACACAATAATTTAGGTCAATATTTGAATGAACCTGATTAGATATATAAGTATATTTAATAGTAATTGCAATTGTGTTTTTCATAATACAAATAATAGATTTGACTATAAAACAAATATAATACATTCGTCGATTAAAACTATTATTAAAATTTTAATGTTGGTCGTTTATACATTTAATAAATTCATTCACTAATATAAACAACTCGATTAAATATGAAAGATAATACTAAATAATTTATTTTTAATATATAATGTTTTGTTATTGTCGTGCTGTGTTAGCAACAAATATAAATTAATATAATAAATCAACAAGTTATTTCATTTTACATAATATTTTTTGTGTATCCCATTTAGAAATATATATATAAAAATAAATGTATATACTTACAACATCAGCAACAACTGGTTCCTCAATTTCTAGGCCTGCCAATGTTTGTTCTCTGGTCATATGGATTTCATAAGAAGTAGTTGGTGTTACGACAACAACACGCGTTTTTCGTGTTTGAAGGATATTTGCTAAAACTAACTGTTGATAGAGAAAATATAATACAATTTTTTAGATGATTTAATTTAAGTAATTAAAAATCTAAAATCAAAATAAAATATACATATATAGTATTATAATATGTATGTACTTACGTTATGTTTATATTTATTTAAACTGTCTCTAGATTTGGCAATTAATAAATTCTCATCAGTTTCAAGTTTAAACGATACAACAAATGCATGTGGCACCCATAGACTAACTAATGGCGCCAACATTTTTGGTACTAATTGTAATGAAATTGTTGGTGCACCACGTCCGGATTGCATTTTATGTGTTGGCTATTAAAAATAATGAAAAAAAATAAAATAAAAGTATGATTGAAGTTTTTAAAATTTATGTTACTTTTTACAGATAAAAACGAACTATATTTATTTACATAATATTTTAAGTTTATTTTGCATTTCACAAATTTTATTTCGCTGCCCTTATTTAAAGAAATGAAAACACATATATGAATAATAATAATTGTATTTTAAATGACGAAAATTAGAAATATATTATTTATTATTATTTAATATATTTATTATTTATTAGTGTTGGATTTAACCTCGAACTTTTTCTAAACATTATCAGTATAAACTAAATCTTATTGACCTAACAATGTAATATTTTAAGAATAATAAATAATTTAAATCTACTTAAAAAAGTTAATTATTAGTATAAAAATATGAAAAAATTAAATCCATTTATTCGTGAGAAATATTATTTGGTTAATTGTACTGATGATTTATTTATTATAATATAAGTAATTATTAAATGCACGCACAGCTGTTACATTTTATATTATAAATTTACAATAAAATAAAATTTAATAATATCACATAATATATTTTTCATTGAAATTCTAAATATAATTTATATATTTAATTTTTGGGTATATTCAAATAATTTTGTGATTTTGTGAAACATTTTTGCTTTTTAGTAAATGAGAGGGAATTCAATTTTTCGTTTGTAACTAATCTTACTAATTCTTTTTATATTATTAAATTTACCACATTTTAAAATACAAAAAATAAAATATATTATTAATGTTCAATAAATAAGATATTCCTAAGTTTTATAATTGTTATATAAATGTAGTATATAAAGTTATTTTATTTTATTATCAAAAAAAGAACATTCTACATAGGCACAGATTTATGTGGCTAAATTCTCCAGAAAAAGGGGCAAAAACAGTTTTTGGGTGATAATAAAATAAACCATGAAATAATAATAAAAAAAAACTTTTTTTTAGTAAAAAATCTAAGAAATTTGTTTTGTTAAAGACTTAAATTTTATGAATTTTAATAAATAAAAAGAAAAAAAATAATAATTTTACCACTGGGAGAACGTATATTTTTTTGTTTCTGTTTACAATTTTTTTGGTTTTTTTTTTTTAGTTTTAAATTGTTATGCAAATTTTCATTCAAAAGGTGAGAAGTGTTACCAAAAGGTGAGAAGTGTTATTTTTGTATTTATCTTTATAAAATATTAAGGGATGTGAAACGAAAACAATTTTTTGTTATGTAAAAACCTTGGTTAATATAACTGAAGCTGAAACTATAGAATAAAGCAAAAAAGAAAAATTAATTTTAAATTGATTTTTTCTTATATGATAATAATATGCAATGTAACCATAATAAAGTACTACATATTTTTGTTCTATTGTAAGTATAATCAAATAAAAAACCTAAATAACTAAACTAACAAATGTTGTGCTCTATCTATAGTGCAGAGAACAGAATCAAGTAAAGACATTATTATCTATTTTAGTTCAATGTCAATATCAATAAGTATGCTTTTATTGTAAACCAGTTTAAGAAAATGATTCATTTTATTTAATAATTTCATGAATTTTGAATAGACAGAACAAGGATGTATCAGTAATTGAATAGTTGAGTAGCGTAAACTTATATTGTTATATGTTTTAAATTTTGATAAAAATATGGTGTTTTACAAATATGTTACATTTATTTTATTGAATGGTAAATTTTACTTCTAACTTCAATGGAAACAAAACACCAATTTTTTTAATATTAATATATTAAGGATCATGAAATTTGTGAAAGGAAATATAAATAAATGTAAGTATGTACATATTTATATGTAAATGAAGCAAAAGGAAATATTAAAGATTGTATTCAAAAATATTATTATTTTACAAAAATCTGAGGTAATAATTTTGTATAAAAAGTCGGAATATAAATTTTGTTATAAAATGAAATAAATATTGTTATTATAATATTTAATTACCATTTCATCTTGTGGAACGTAAAAATCTGATACAGCTGCAGCTAAATATAATAACGAGCTTTCACGTAAAGCAGCTAAACATTCACAAGCAGCACGTAATAACCACATATAATCAACAACACTTGTAAAATTAATATATAAAATTTTTTGATCCTCTTGTGCATTTTTATATTTAGCTAATATTGGTGCTAATAAATCAAAACAATCTGGTTTAACTATAATACCATGTTTACTTGGATCCTCATCAATATCTAACATATCAAATAATTGTTGACCAGTAAAATGTCTTGTGAATGGTTCTAATGATTTTAAACGGTGCATAAATATCACAGCATAATCATGATCTAAAAAATATTCAGCTGATGCTGAACCTCTTGTACCAGCACTAAAATTATCCACAAATCTTACTGTATTATGTTCTAATGGGACCGTTGTACCACCAGACTTAAAAAAAAAGAAATTTTATATCAAAAACCAAAACTTTATGAATTAAGTAATTTATAAAAAATGTATTAAAAAGTGTCTTTGATTGAACCAATAAATAAAATTACAACTACTTACCGTTATTAGTACAACTTTATTATTTAATTTATTTTGCCGTTCACAAAATTCCTTTAACAGTGAACGATTATCTTCAAAATCTATTGGTGGTAAATGTTTTGCATAAAAATCTTCCCAATGCGATGAAGACATTATTTTGATTAGTAAATTTCTTTTAAATAATCACTAATTTAACTTTCTCTTTTTAGGGTTATGGTACAAGGGTCACTTGTAACTTTGTAAGTAAATTAAATTTACTAAAATATTATTATTATTAGTATATTTTGGGAAGCACTTATCTTAATGACACAATTTAATTACTGTGAACCACTTTTTTTTACTCAAAATAAAGAAAAACAAAAAAAAATATTTATCACAGTTAAATAAGAAAAAAAATGAATAAAACTTTTACTAATTCAATTGGAACTTATTACTTTAATCTACAAACTTTATATCCTGTTAAATTATTTAGAGCTGTTCCGACTATTTCGAAGGTAGTTCAGGAATGAAATAAGAAAATTATAAAAAAAATATGTGTTTATTGAGCTCAAGTAAATAAAAAAAAATCCAATAATTATTTGAAAATAAGAAATTATAATAGTTTCCATTGACATTTAACATATATTTTTTCTTATATAAATGGCAAGCATTATTAGAAACACAAGTATAGTCCCATCTATATCTGTAACAAAGAACTACAAAATTTGGGATAATAAATATTAAATGGAATTTTCAATGCATAGCGATAGAATTTTAAATTATATATATTTTAAATGCCAGGAACAGGGAACAGCAAATGTTGATAAAATAATGAACCGAAATTCAATTTACTCAGAAAAAGTCATATATGTCTGTGCAAATTTTCATTAACTTTTATTGTACTAAATACTATTAATTTTAATTATATTATAAATAATCTCCAAATCCAATTAATTTCAAATGAATACAATAACACAATAATGTTGTCTTGCATACTTTTAGGATTAATAATAATTTAATTTAGAAATGTTTAAATACATAGGTATATTATACAAATTACAAATTGACTATAGTTCTATTAATGATTAATATTAATAAATAAAAAATAGAACATTATCATTATCATTGATGTAGTATACGTATAGTATAGATTGTAAAAAGCATTGCCATACTCAACTCATCCTTACTTTCATCATTAATAGAAAACTATATTTATATTAATGTTATTCATTGGGTATGTACTACGAGTGTCGCATAGGCACGTATACTGGCTTGAATTAGAGGTAATAAAAATACCTACATTTTGGTATAGTATACGAATAGATTGTAAAAAGCATTGCCATACTCAAATCATACTTACTTTCATCAAATAATAAAAATAAAAGAATAAGGGGTTTTCTATCCTTTACTTACCTGATTAGGAATTTATTTATTGATTACATCGTAAATTACATGTAGACTATAATAAAATTTCAAAATTATTTAGTCCATTCAGATTTGTATAACATTACAAAAATTGGCCAATTTACAATAAAATAACCGAAATACGTTTATGTCATCTTATTTTTATTTTACTCATATATATCACATATAATTAATTATTTCATACATTTAGGTACTAAAGCTATAAAATCTAATTAATATAATTTCTCTTTAAGTTTTTAATATGGAATTGAATTTAATTTACATTTATAAAAACTAAACTAATGATATTTCCATTTATTTATACCTAAGGTACAATAATTAAATAAGTTTAAATAAGCTTTGTGCTTTGTTAGAAAATTGCTTACATTATATTTATAATTAAATGAAATAAATGACACGCTTGCATATTAGCGTTTTAATGCATTATCATAAAATGACTAATCGATTTTTTTTAAATGGTCCGGAAAATATAATTTTAAATTTATATACCTACTAAAATGTGTGTAGTATATATTAATTATAAAACTTAATCTAAAATTTATATATAAATAATTTAATTTAAATATATGTATAATTGATGATATTATCTTTTCTTAGAAACATATTACATAAAAGAACTCAAGAAAATTGAAAAATTAAATCTAATATTTTTCAAACAAATAAACAAACAAATTTTATGTATTTCAGCGCGCCCCTAATTTAAGAGCGTTTTTTTTGTAATATGTAACTAATTTTTCCTAAAGTCGTTTCCTAATGTGGCACATTTATAATATTTACAAATTAGATGTAATTATGGAAGTAATTCGAAAAAACGTTAATAATACTTTTATAGATGCTGAAAAAGAAAATTCAAGTTGAATTAATTTTCTTTTACAATATTAATGATTATACTTACTATTCTATCATCATCACTAAAGTTAAATTCGTCGGTTGGTACTAATCTATGTCTAGTTCCAAATTGTGTCCTTTAATTGGAAGGGAAAATTTTTTCAATTAAATTATAAATAGTTTGTATTTAAATAATATTACTTAATATATGATCGCCAACTAATAACCGCAAAAATAACTCCAACAGAAAGTACTGCCAATAGACATGCAATTATTGTATATACATGTGAATTATGTATTTGATATGAATGTACTTCAATATCTTCTTCGAAAATTTCATTTTGTATTTCATCAGAAAATTTTCTATTCCTTTAAATAAATACAAAAATATAAATAATTATTTATTTCTTAATTAAATTATTAATATTAACCTAAATTGTTCTTCAAGCATAACATTTGATTCTACTATATCATCTGATTGAACATCTTCAACTTGATCCTTTAGTTCGTTTGTTTGCATTCTAAATTTTGGATGTCTTTAAGAAATTCAATAATAATAAATTTTCGAAAAATCTTAAGATTATTATTACTCGTATATTATACCTATATTGTTCTTCAAATGTATGATTTGATTCTGTACTGCGGCGACTGTTATGTACTTCTTTAATATGATTTTCTGTTAAAGTTTCTAATGGGAAAAATTCTGGCCACATATATACTGCTCCAACACTTTTTTTTTCGGTTGAAGATGGTTCTCTCTAATAATAAACATATTATTTAAAATTAACTCTTCATTATCAATATTTTTATTTTTATTGTCTGATAGTACAAAATTTAAGTAGCTATGCTAAATTAAAAAAAAAAGCTCATATAACAACGATTTTTACTACTGTGGAATTTAATGACTCATTTTCGTAACTAAATATAAATGAAAATATATGTACTCTTATCAAAAGTGAAAAAAAACGATGAATAATAAAAATTACTGAGTAAAGAAATTAAAAAATAGTAACTAAAAATTAATAAAAGAAAAAATTTCTCTGCTAAATTTTTCGATAATTAAAATAATTGAATGAAAATTAAATTAAGGAGTTATTTTAATGACTCATTTCTTTATTCATCATATAAATAAAACAAAACCAGATTGGAGCAAAGCCGTATATAATATTGGAGTTTAGTGCATAATATGATTTAATATTTAATTTTCATTGTTTATTTATTTTTATTTATTTGTTTATTTCCTTTAAACATTCATACAATTTTCTTTCATTATAAAATATAATATTACGGTGTTTTATAGGGTATCCTTTACAACTACAATGACAAATATTTTTTTTTTTTAATAATCCTAATTTATTTTGTTTTATTAATTTATTTTTAAAGGAAAAATGGTAAAAGAAAACCTTATGATTTATGATATATATTTTATAATTATATCACGAGTATGATATAATTTTCATTGTATTTTTAAAAATTATATTCAAAAGCGAAATAATGAATATTTTACTTACATAACTTGTTGAATTTGAATGTATCTCTCCATTGATAGCTAGTAAATTTGATTTATCTAGAAAACAAAATAAAATTTATAAATAATTTAAAGAAAAAAACTTATATTATATACTTGAAAGTAATCAGATTTTTTACAATATTGCTAGCAATAATAAATTTAAAATAAATGTAAAATTGCATATTGGTGTTAAAAAATAATCGTTAATTTTGGTATAAAATTAGAATAATATTAATTATTAATAACTCTGTAATTTTAGAATATATAAAGAAAATATATAAATCTCTTTTTGAATTTATTGAATTTTTTTTTGTACAGAAATTAGAAATTAAAAACTCCTACTTATTATATATACTATAATAATTTATTTTAGCAAATAATGCAAATCATTAGTAAATTTTGCATGCATTACTTTGTGATTTAAGTGAATTATTTTCTATATAGTAATTTATAATTTAATTAGATGTAAAAGCTAATTATTATTTTCCAGAAAAATATAAATTCTATCTAAATTTCTAATTTATTTACAATAAATTTCCATTTTGATCAGATTTTTTTTTTATATAGTAAACTTTTAATGCAATTAATATATTTTTTCTATTCAAAATATTGTTATGAAATTCATAATTAAAATCTTTTGTATATTTTAATTCTACCATTAAAATAAACAAAGGTGAATAAATTTTATAATAAATATTAAGTTTTTATTATACTTCCGACTAATATTTCATTATATTTATCTGTTATTTTCAGATTTCCAATATATATCAGTAATTTTCCATTGTTGTGATTGTGATTTAAATATTTTAATTGTTATATCAATTAAAATGAAATTATAATTAATTCTGATTATATTTGAAATTTCCTATAGTTAAAGTATACTTTTAATATATTAATCGAAAATATTCAGTATTAATTATATAATGATTTATAATTTCAAGATAAATAAATACAAGTGTAATTTTATCTTAATCATATAACATTAAAATTATATGAAATATGTACATGAATGTCATAGATGTTTAAAAAATTCTTTATAATTGTAGATATTGATTAATTATTAAATTAATATCTTGACTTTCGGATAAATGTTTTCAAAGAGACTATTAAGTGTCTATATGATTATTTAGATAAATGTTGTTTTTTATCTAATAAAAAGCTTTTAAATTAAGATAGTAAAACAAATATAAATAATGTATGTACATATTTTTAAAATTTATTAGAAACTTGTATACGCAGTTCAATAAATATAACTAAATATTAAATAATATAATTAAATATATAAATTATAAATATATATTTAATAATACCTATGATTTATTCGTTATTATAAAATCATAATTTATTCTAAAAAAATTAAACTTTATTATTGGATTTTTCCGTCCTCTAGCTAGGTAGTAGTAAAAGTAAATTAAATGTTAGACTTCCGTTTAATATAAATTATCTATTTTCTATTTATAATATAAAAAAGATAAGTTATATTTTTAAATTAAAAGATAATTTTTTACTATATTTTTTTTTTGCGTAAACTGTGTACATATAAATATGTGACAGTGTAAATTCCTTATTTTGTATTGTTTTTAAGTTTGTTCACATTTTTGTATATTTAACAGATTTAACTCATAACCGAATTTATAATTATTAGTCCCGAAATTGTCGTAACATATCCGTATCGAAATTATGTAACTTCTGACCATTTTAAATTTTGTTTACACTAATTTTTGGCAGACAGAACCATTGAAGGAGTGGGTGATAAACACATCTCCAATAAATCTCCATTTAACTGATTCTTGAATTATGAAATTTATAATGTAGGTACGTATTTAATGACTGTGTAGTAAATCTACTTTCACTTTTGCTGCATAATAAATGATATTTAAACTTCATTTTCACTGAAATTTTTTGTAGATAACAAATATTATTTATAATATAAATAAATGTATTATGTTTTATGGCATTGGTATTATTATTACATATTCTCACTGTTTTTAATTCAAAATTAAATATTTTTCTTAATATTATTTTGCAAGTAAAAATTAACCTAAATATTATTATTTAAAAATCTTTGACAATTTTAATATTAGTTTGATAAATATTTGGACCTTAATTTTTATTCTTGGAATTTTTTTTAAATATTTATTTATTCTAAATTTTGAATTTTATAAATTTTAGATAAGAGAATAAGATTATACGAGTATACGGTTACAAGCAAAGATTGAGAAAAAAACACACCACAATTATATACTGTTTACCATATTTATATTTCAAAACAAAAAAGTTCCATAAAATTTAATTAAGAAATTCGTTATTTATTTAAAATTAAGCTAAACCTAACATTCTACATATAATTGAAGACTGTTATTGTTTTAACCTTTGCCATATATCAATTAAAGCAATTATTATTACTTATTGACAATACATACATATTTTCATTTTATTATTTAGAAATTGAAGTATATTTAAGCAGCTTTTTGTTATAATAATTCGGTATAGATATATAAATTTTTAAATTAATTTATCAAATTTTATCGAAAACCCCCTTCAAATAATATTTAACATCAAATAAACCCAAATAATGAATGAATGACTCATCTAATGATAATTCTATATGCATTTTCCCCAACATAATGAGGAGAGCTTTTAAACCTTTAATGCTACACCTTTTTTATCTATTTTTATTACCTACCTGTCAATCAGTTTTTTTTTTATGATTTTGTTAATTAAAATTTATATAATTTCACTCGATGTCTAAATATAGAAGTGAAATAACTTTCATTTAAATTACTCATTACGATAACAATGATTTTTTTAAACATTTATTTTTCAATTAGATTTGAATCCGAACATTAATATTTAGATGAATATTTATTACGTGTACTAATATCTTTTAGTGAGTCGACTTAAATTGAATTCACATGTCGATTCTAACAAATTTTAGCAAAATTTTATTTTATGTTTAAAAAAACATGATTTATAAAGAAAAACAAGTTAATAAATAATAATAAATAAATTCGTTTAATGTTAAATATTTATATTTGTATAATGAGTAAAAATTTATTGCGATAGAGAAATGGTATATTCTCAATTTTAAATTTTCGAAATTCCAATATCATAATGTATGTATATTTTATTCATTGATATAGGCACTGTTTAAACATTAAAAGAATTTATTGAAAAACTTTAAGATATGTTTTATTGATATCTTGAAAGATGATATGAACTCACCAATGAAACAAGCTAAAATCAGCGTCAAGGTTAAATTGATTAATGCCATTTCGAAAGTATAAATTTGAACTGAATAAATGATTTTTAATTCAAGTATTTAATGTTTTAAATTCTATAATATAATTTTTATCTATTAATATTTTTATGTTATTAAATTTGTCACTGTACTAATTTAATGGTAAAGTAATGAGTAAACACAATTTGTTTTTATTAATCACAAATTATTATCAACATTTGATTAAATTTTTTTATATAAGATAATTTTTAGTTTATCGTAACCGGTTGTTAAATTTCATTTTGATCGTATATATTTTTCAAAAATTTTGTATTATAATTATTTCAAACTTATTGAAGAAAATATTGTTGTATTATAATTATAGTTCGCTTTTGGTTATTAAAGTTTCTTTAAATTTATATTTTTATTTAATTTATAATTTCTTTTTCTTCCAAAATATATATGTAGGTATTGTATAAATTGGAAAGGTATGTAATGAATTGAACGGATATTGTTATAACAGCAAATAACTGCTTGAAAGACCTTAACTGAATATGATTTAATTGTTTTGTACCACTTATATTTATAAATTTTCGAATATCTGATAAAAATTTGTAATTAAATGTTGCGATAAAAAGCTTTTATTCTTAAAAAAACGAAAAACAAAAGATAATGTTGGAAATTTTTTATTCGTAACTGGAATATAAAAGATCTTATTACTTCTCAACAAGCTATAATTTCTCAGTCGTCGTGACGTGTGATATAAATGAATTTGAGAAAGAAGCTTTTAAATATTTTAGCTTTTAATTAATTTACACAACATTTTGAATTTTATACTATTTTTCTTTTTTTCTATTATACTTTTGATAATTATTTTCGACTGATTTATTCCAAAATGTTGCAGAAAAACAAGCAACATATTATACATACATCCCATAGCAAAATTGGTTGTGATATCGTTTTGTTTCCAGTGCGACATCTAGTGTCTCTGATACTACTAAGGCTACGAAAATAACGACGTTAAGAAGATCCTGTCTTGAATACCAAAAATCTATATGTACATATAAAAAAAACTTTTAATTTCCCAAAGTTATAGCAAAAATATCTAGAATAAAGTTTGTTTTTATTTTCGGAAGAACCCGTTTTTCATGTTGGATAAAAACATAAAAATCTCTGTATGATATTTATGTTCTATATACGAAATTTCTATTTTCAGAATCTGTATGGTTTTCTATTGTACCTTCAAAATTGGGTAAATTAGAGCATCGAGAAGGTGGGGCCCTTTTCCAGACTGTTTTCCAAGTTTTTATTACTATAACTTGGGCAAATTAAAAGATATTTGGAATTGATTTTACTCTTAATTTATGCGCTAAAAATATGAAAATACAAAAATATTTTCCATCTATTGCTTTTATTTATTGAAAACGTCTTATTATAACTTATACCATTTTTATTGTTTGTACAAATTATTATTTATATTTAATTTCAATATGTTAGATTATTTATTCATTCATTTTTTTATTTTTTTTGATAATAAAAATGTATTTATGGAATTTTGTCTAGGAAATATGAATTAACATTTTGTTTTATCTTATATTTAATGTCATATACTTAGGAATTTTTATTTTATTTTAATGCGTTTTTTTTTATTAAAAAAAAATAAACGATAGAATGCACTCAAGAAAACCGTTTAAAAATAAATTGTACTTTTAAAAAAAACTTAATATAAATTTATTTTTATATATAACTTTTCTTTTACTCGTAATTTTTCTTTATATATTCATAATTTAAATTTTATTTTAAATATTATTATATATTTCAATTTCAATTTTAAATTTTTTTGTATGCATAACGTTAATATATAATATAGAATTCTTAATTATTTATATATAAAAAAAATTTAAATGCTATCAACAACACTGGGTCCAAAAAAAAAATTTCATTTAAAAATAAAACATTATAAAGGAATGTTTATTAATACATTGGAGTTTTTAATACTTTTCATTTGATTTTTGATTTTATATAAAATTCTATATAAGTTTTAAACAATTTTTATAAATTTTGTAAAATATTATTAATAATTTTCATTTAAAATTTTGGTTATTTTACTTTAATAAAATTTCTTTATAGGTAAAAAATAATTTGAAATATTTTTATGTTAATATACATTTATAATTAAACTCTGACAATAAATTTAAAAAATTATTTTTGATTTTGTATGTTTTTTTTGTATAGTTATTTTTTCGGTTCTTTTTTCTTTGTGTGTGTGTGTATTTTTTATGTGTGAAAGGCACAATTATATTTTGAACGCATTTTTGTATTATTATAAATCACACATGTAATATAAATTTTTCCATTTAAAAATGTGGTTAATGTTTTATTGATATAGTTTTAGTTAGCACCAAGTTTTTTATATGGTTTGCCACAATTACGTTCCCATTCTCGATTAAATTCATGTTCTAAAATTTCAGCACCACGTTTACGCGTTAGACCTGTTTCTTCTAAGCTTAATTCACACATTTGCATATCGTCAATACCTACGATAATTTTAATATATAAATTTATATATATATAAATTAATTTTAAAAGTTTATATTTATTTATATTACTTAAAACAAAAATTAATATTAATAATAAGCAAAATTATTTTACCAGCTACTAGTAATATTGGAGGTTTATCAGCATGAAGTTCCATTTGTCTAGCTACATATTGACCATCAAAATGAGCATACCATAATCCCCGTTTAGCTAAACAAAAAATAAAATAAATAATGTATAAAATTTAAGAAGAAATCCTTTTAACAATCATACTATTATCAGCTGCATTTGCTCGCATAAATGGTATACGAAAATAACGATGTTGAGCAGATACAATTTCTTGTTTTTGTTGAGCCAGTGGTGGTGCTTTAGTAGCTAAAATTATTTTAAACAATTTTTTTTTTTGAATGAAAGGTAAATGATAAAATTATTAATAATAATGTATGTATTACCAGCTTCCATAACACTTTTAGGTGCTCTTTCATTTTCCTCCATTGTGGTACGTTTACGATTCTTTGCTTTCCATGCATGATAGACCTTTAGGCGACGGTGGAATTCATGACGACAAGCCTAATAAAATTATTTATTTATAATTTCTTATATTTCTTTACTTTATTATTTTATTTACTTCGAGCAATTCAATATCACAGGATGTATTAATAGCATCACGAAGCTCAGAATATTTCCATTTTGATAGATCATATTTTTGCTTGCTAAGCAATTGTTGTTGTGCTCTAACATTTTCAGATCTTTAAAATGATAAAAAAAAAAATAATAAAAAATTTGAAAAAATTTTTTTTTTTATATTACAAAATTTGTTTAATTTAAAATAATGCACACATAATAATATGATTAATATTGCAAAGCAATAAACTTAAAATAGTATATAAAGCAATTTTTATTAATAAATTAATTTATTTCGTTAATATTATTACTACAAAAATAAAATTTAGCATCATTACCAAAAAATTAACCTAAAAAAGTAAAAATATTAATAATATTAGTGTAGAAATATTAAGAAAAAATATTTTCAAAATTTAATTATTATCTTATATATATTATTTTAAAATTGAAGATTAAAAGATATATAGTTTAAAAAGTAACATGCATATAAAATGTATATGTATATTCTAAAATTCTACATGCACCAAACTAGTTAATTGTTGTTAAATTATTTATGTAATCATTCCTTCAAAATTTATTTTAATTTTTTTTTTGAAAATTCAACAGAAAAAAAAAGAACAAATCTTTTAAAAACTCACAAACCTTATGTTGGATTGAAAACGAGATGCAATCATATTAACACCTCGAATAATACTGTAAATTAGTAAGTTTATTTTTAAAAATCCAAAAATTTATAATTAGAATATTTCTACTTTTCTTTAAATAAATTTAGTATGTATAATATGGAATGATAATTAAACTTAAATGTATTTTTTATTAGTAAATCTACTTTAAAAATAAAATTAATTTAACTTAAAAATAAATTAAATAAACAAAAGTCAGTAAACATGAAAAACCAAAAAAGAAAAAAGAAACATAATTGTCAAAGTCGGTTGTTTTCTGTACCTGATCAGTCTATGCGGTGGATTACCAATTGTTGATACTTCACTCGTTCCACTATGAGAAAGATTTTATTATTTCTTCGATTTTGTATTTAAATTTTTTTTTGTACTTTTTATAAAACTCAAAAAAAAAAATTTTTATATTAAATATTTTGATTGAACTAAAATCAACAGTCGTTAAAATAAAATAAAATAAAATTAAAAATATTAACAATGAAATGATAAGATTGAGAAACTGTAAATATATATATATATGTGGACTTGAGATATAATGTAGAAAATAATATATATACAAGTGAGAATTTATAAAATTATATCCATTGAATATAAAAATCTGAATTCATACTTTCTTATAAGTGGTGGACTATCCTCAACTTGTCCATTAGATTCATTTGCCAAACGTAAAGCTAATTCATGATCACGACGTTCTTGTTCAAGTTGCTGACGATATTGTACATCTTCTTGAGCTTCTTTTTCCAATTGAGCTTGAAGGACTAATGCTGCTCGACGATCTTCTTCTTCTTGTCGTAATCTTTGTGCTTCTTCAAGTTTCCGACGTGATTCCATTTCAACTTTTCTAAATTATATAAAAAAAAAATCAAAATCAATTAATAATTTCAAACAAATATATTATTGTATATATATTTACAATTTTCTATTTTCCTCTTCTTCACGTTTCTTTCTTTCTTCTTCTTCCCTGATTTTACGTTCAGCTTCCAAGGCGAGTTGGACTTTTCGTAGACGTTCTTGTTCTTCAGCTTGACGTTGTTCCTATATAATTTAATTTGTTATTGTGTATTGTTCAAAGTATTAATTCTTCTTGAAACATACCTGTAACTTAGAATTCAATGAAACTGTTAGCTTGTCCATATTTGTCATTAAAAGCGAATACATTTTATCCATTTCATCAATTGTAATATTCTTATTTGCCTTGTTAAAAAAAATAGAATGTAAAATAAATAAGTTTATTTTCATATAAAATTTTTTTTACAAAATTACTTTAATATTTTTAATAGTAGTATCTATTTTTATTTCCATGTCTAAGACTTCCTCAACTATCTTATCTTTACCCATTCTCAATTGATTTGCAATATCAATTGTTTTTTTAGCATTATTACGAATATTATTAATTTTCATAATTGCTTGTAAACGTGGTTGATGTTTCTTTCTTGCTAAATGACCGCGTATGATTTTTTGCAATAGAAGAACACATTTGCCACGATATAGCATACGTTTTTTAACTATAAAAATAATTTTAAAAAAATGTTAAAACATCTTTAAAAATATTTTAAAAATAAAATATTTACTTTTTATAACACAAACGGCAGCTAATGCTGATTTAATCCAACGTGATCGAATTAACCATTTTTTAACAGCAGCAACAATTGCACGTAAATTGGCTGGATCTGATTTCATAATACGATCAAATTCAACAAATTTTCCTGGTCGGAAAAATACTTTTGTTATACCAAATTTAAAATCTTTTGTATTTAATTTTAATGATTGTAACATTGCTTCACAAAATGTGCGTGCCGGTAATTTAGCTAATTCAGGTGGTAAAAATGATTTATACATATTATAAAGATCACCAAATGGTACACGAGATGGATAACCATGTTCCATTAATTCTAAAACTGATATTGTACCAGAACATTTAAGTTGTGCCAATGCTAGACCACCTTCAAAATTCTTATCAATCATTTTACTGTTTGGTTTAATACAACGAATAAAATTTGTCCCCTGTAATTTATGTAATATAATATATTATATTAAAAAAATTTTTAATTGTTTATATTGTTCTTACATTTCTCTCTAATTTCTCCATCAATTCAGCTAATTGGGTTTTAAACTTTGATCCAACAGAAATAAAATTCAATTTGCCACGAACAGAAGTAGTTCCAGTTGAGAATAATGATTTTACTAAAGGATTTTCACATTCTTGTACTAATCCTTCTAATGAAGCATGCAAAGCATCATTATTTTTCTCAATAAATAATTCCTTAAAAACAAAAATTAAATTTAAAATTACTAAATTGTTAACAAATTTAATATATAGATTTACAGTTTTATAGCAAACAGCACCAGCAAAATGTCGCACAAGAAAACCTTCTTCATCTCTTAATGTTCTATGAGCCTTTAATCGTGATGCCCTTGGAAATGCCAAACGATAATGACCTTGCCATGCTTTATGAACTTCTGTTGTAAAATGCATTGGTGATGGTTTTGGCAATTTAGATTCCTCATCTAACAAAGTATAAATTCCATTTCCTTTGGATTCAATTAATTCAATAATATCTTGATTATCAATAAATTTTATTTCAGGAATATTAAGTCCTTCACGTTTATATAATTCTTGTTCATTTTTTAAAATATTATCGTTGAAAAACTTTTGTAATTTTTCATTACAATAATTAATACAAAATTGTTCAAATGAATTAACAGTAAAATATTCAAAACCAGCAATATCCAATACACCAATATAAAAATTAGAAGCTTGAAATGGAATACTTTGATTAATAATTGAAACTATACGATCAAACATTCGACTATAAATAGCTTTAGCCAGAGCATCACGAGCATTATTAGCTTCGTAAATTTTCAATGGAACCCTATAATATATTATAGGTTAAAATATTGGAAAAATCATATTGAATAATAAAAAATATTACATAATAACTGTTCCTTTAATACCACCACCTTTACTCTGCATAACTCGGGATACCAATGCTTGTCTCAATTCATATGGATCAACACCCAATAATTTCGATGTCATTGTTAATGATTTTTCTGAAGATTTACCAACTTCACAACCACCACGCACATCATCTGATATTTCTTCAAATGAAATATTCCCTAAATGTAAAACGGCAGCGACCAATGCATAAATACCAAATTTATTATCATCACTAAGTCCCATTCGACCTAATGCTTTATCTAATGTTTGGAAATCGTCAAAATCATCTAAAATTGGATCTTTTAAACATCCTCTTTGTAAATGTTCCTTTGATTTTTGTGATTGTGGTATTAATTTTTCAGTTTTTCCATTTGAAAAATATTGTGTACAACCAGAAAGGTACTGTAAATTATTAAGATATAAAATTAAAAAAAAAGAAGTAAATATTAAAATGTATATTTACTCTATAATCATCTGGTTTCCCTAAACCCAATTTATCACGTAGCTGTTGTGGTGCACCAGCAAGTAACATATAAAATACATGATAATTTCTTTCTTCGGTACTTTGTGAACATATTCGGCTTTTTTCAAGTAAATAATGTGATATATAACCACCAACTAGTTGACATTTACTATCATAATGTACTTCAATAAATTTACCAAAACGTGAACTGTTATTATTACGTGTTGTTTTAGCATTACCAAATGCTTCTAAAACCGGATTTGCTATAAAAATTAAATACAAAATATAATTATTAATATTTATGGTGATTTGTGGATCTTGAAAGGAAATTTCCTTATTTTTGTTGGCTAAAAATATTCGAAATTTATATTTGTTACGTAAATCATTTAACGTTTATTATAATTGTTTAAATATGATTATTAAATTCGTTGTTAACAATAACAATTTTATCAAAATGAAAAATAAATTTTTATTATGTTAATTACAAAATAATTTCTAAAATTTGAATATGTAGTTATGTAAATTATGGTAAAAATTTCAAATATTAGAAATTGTTATAAAAAGAAAATCATTTTCTTACCATCTAAAATTTTTTGTTCAATTGGTCCGGCACTATCATGTGAATGACATAAATACTTCAATAAATATTTTGTTGATTCTGTTTTACCAGCACCTGATTCACCGGAAACAATAATAGATTGTGATGATTTTAGTACACGCATATCACGTATTGCCTTATCAGCTGTTTAACAAACAACAAAATTAACATGAAATTAAAAAGTACATTACAAAAAAATTCCATTTTAAAATTAAAAAGTTTTATTGTTTTTATAATATTCTTACCGATAGCAAAGACATGAGGTGGTAATTCACCTAAAGAACGACCATTATATTGTTTAATTGTTGATGTCGAATATAAATCTTTGATTTCACGATATGGATTCACAGCGATAAGAATATTCGCTACATATGTCTGTAAATAAAAATTCACAATTTAATAACATAATTTTAATTGAATTTTTAAGTTACACACAAAAAAAATAATAGAAACTTACATAAATTTTATCTTTATAATAACGGGTCTTTAAGTTATCAAGGAATGTTGCTTCATTCAAGAGCATCAATTCACCTAAAAGAAATAATAATAAAGTACAAAATAATTTTTTTTTGAAGTATGATACAAATATCTTCATTACGTGGGAATTGAATATTTTGAAAACTATTTCTTATATGTTATATAATTTGGATCATTTAACATAATAATGAAAAATATTTTTCAATAAACATTGTTTAATAATGTAGGAATTGCATCAACACGGAAGTAATTAACACTATTACTTATTATATAATATAATATTTAAAGTTATCCAACAAATTATGAAGAAACAATCAAATTACCTATTGTAATTTTTTACCAGAATTGGATTACAATTTGTACAGATTCAGTTGAAAATACCACAACTTTTTTTTTTTAGATAATTTAGTTTTCACTTTTATTTTGATAATTTTTACTCTCAATTTTCTTTTAAAATATCTAATTTTTGTAGCAATGAATTTATATTAAATTGTATTTAAAAAAAATAAAATAAAATTAATTGTGGTATTTAATCAGGTCTTTGAAATAAAGTATAAATTAAGAAAATTAGGATTGTATAGGTTGGCTAATGCGTTTCCGTTTTACAAGCAATTAATTATCGACATTAAAATTGGTTTTACCAAAAACCAAAAATCATTGTTTTTTTTTTTTTGGTTGTAGAAATGTTAATAGTCATTTAAGGAGTGTTTTGATAATAAATGGTTATATATATATTATTGCACAACGGATATATTGATTATAATTTAGCAAATAAATTACTCTGGCTCTGCACGAAAGTAAAATATAATGGAAGTAGTATATATATATATTTTGTGAGATGGCAAACTATTTGCAACTCAAAACATTATGAATTAATTGGTTTAAAGATTTCGAATTATTATTATGGAAGATCTCAGTAAAGGAGAATAGGATCAAAATTTTAAGGAAATAATATGCGTAGGCAGATACAAAAGAAAATTTAAAATAAAGAAATCTTTTGATTATCAGTTAATGATAATATTCATTTCGATATAGAAATTAAAGAGAATATAAATATATATAATTTAAAAAGTTTACAAACGCTAAAAAATACTTTTCAAAAAATTTTCCAAAATGCAATATTACTCAATTATTATTCTACCTTATTTTCCTTTGTCAATTTGTGTAGTAGACAAAATGGAAAAAAAAACACTTCATTGAATTAAGAAAAGGATTACATACACTTATTGTTGTGTGCAATACAAAATATCAAGTATCCCCTTGGGGTTAAAAAGACAATCAAACAGAAACTAAATAGAAAAATCAACATTAAAGTTTAATGACTTTGTTCCTGTTTGGCACATCATTTTTCTATTAGTAATTAATTCTTCAAACGTTATACAATTGAAAGTAAAATAAAATATTATTTCCTTATTAAAAAAATGACACGAAAAATAACTTATCAACAAAAATTCTATGCAAAAATTTGCTTACGCAACATAATAACGATGATAGTACAATTTATAAGTGATAATTCACTATAAATTCTGATATATATTTGAAAAATACATAAAAACTTTTATTCAATTTTTTGAAACTTACAATTATCATCACGATCCTGTGGTCCTTCACATGATGGAAATATATCATCAACATGACAATTACGTTTTGTTAATTTTGTATCAATCGGTATTACTTCAAATTCTTTTTGTCCAATTTCAGATATACGAGCTTGAATATAACCTTCAGTTGGATCTCTTGCCCATACCAGCTGATTATCCATTATGATTTCTATAAAATAAAATTGAAAAATCATATAATTAATAATTTAAGTATACATGTATCAAAAAACTCTTGAATTAAATCGAATTTATTTTATTCAATTAAAATAAACTCATTTGCTTATTGAAAACTAATTAAGGTAAAATATTCAATTTGTACTATCAAAAATAATTTACTTAATTATCTTTTGGTAAATACTATTAATCTATTTAATTGGATTAATCTAATTATATAAAAAAAAATTCTAACTGAAACGTCAAATAAACGAATTTTAATTTTTTTTCTGCATTTCTACAAAATTTTACTTTTTTTTTACCTCTAACTTTAATGTGATCACGATTTTACTTCAACATTTAAAGTTCAACTAAAAAAAAAATTGTATAATATATAAAATAAACAATTGTAATAAAAAATAAAATTATTGCTCAAGTATATAATCGTTATCATTTTTAGATATGAGAAAATATAAAATTTAATTTTGGTTCTGAAACAAAACCAAATACAAAAAATTTTACACCAAAAATTGTAATTTACTAAAAGTGATTCACATTTTCTATTTTTTTTATTCGCTATTTTATTATTAATTTATTTTTATATTTGTTTAGAAAAGCTCTTGATAATTTAATACAATTTGATATTATAAATCTCAAAAAGCGGAACAAATACGAACGTAAACATAAAAGTTAACTAAGTATTTTATACAAATTATACGGTAGAAACAATTTAATTCACGTGTAGGAGAGAGCAATATAATTGAAATTTTATTTTAAATAATAAACGTTGATGACGTGGTAACAAGAATTTATTATTTTTAAAATAATGAAAAAAGAAAAAAAACGTAGTCAGACTTAAAATTAGTTTCATACGTATGAATTTATTGGTATATCTACTTGCCCAAACTCTAGTCTGACGACAAATATATTGACCAAATAAAATTATTCTACCTTAACTGGATAATATAAAATGGAAAAAAGCCAGTTAATTTGATGTGAGATCACACAAAGGTTGAACTATTAAAAAAATATTTAAAAATATAAAACCGACCAGAACCTTTTGTATACATTAAATTTAAATCTCATCAGCATCGTATATCGAGAGACGACATTTTTGTATATCACAAATAAGAGAACATATTAGTATATTAAAAAAATAAAATTGGCAAGGTGAAATCCATTAAAAACTTGGTTGCAATAATATTATCGCGTTAGATTTTATCTATAGAACAAAAAAAAATCACTAGATAAATTCACTTTATTAATTTTTATCACGAGGATTTGTCATATCTAAAATGGAAAACTTTTTTTTTTTAAATAGAATTTGTAATATGATAACGTAAATTGCAATAATGCAAACAAAGCGTTATAAAAATTTATTTATTAATAAAATAATTTTATATTCAAATTATAAATGTATCATTTTTTTGGTATATTTAAAAAAAACTCGATAAATATGAAATTTTGCTGATAAACACAAACAAATGAATTTCAAATTATTAATTAAAAATTATTATATGTATATACAAAATTCTAGTTATTAAATCTATAATTAACAAATCAGTCTTTTATTGGTGCAATAGGAAGACTCTGATTTTGGGCCAATAGTCTTTCATGTAGAATTTAATTTACTGGAATATTTTCAGAGGTACTAAGTACTCGAATGAGGAAATAAATATTGGAGCTGTATTGTGTTCTGTGAAAAGCTTGTCTTGAATTTAAATTAAAATATTTGCAGGATATTTTTAGATAAAAACAGTTTAATAAATGTGGTAAAGCTTTAAATTACCGATCCTGATAATTTCTGTCTAAACGATGAAATGATTACTTCGTTTATTAATTTAAATAATTAATATCAAATTAAATTAATTTAGAAAATTGAATTACAAAAAGTAAAAACTAAATTTAAATCTTTTAAATTTCCTTTACAAAATAATATCCATTTTTCGTATTATTTCTCCGGAAGCTCTTTGACCTCATATTTAATCCGATTAAGTATATGGAAAAGTTCATGGTTCTTCACTTCACAGTTCTTTAAATAGATTTTTTTTTTTAATTTTACAACAAAGTACAATTTTTACTACAAAATAAAAATAATTTCTTGTAAAAATAATATCGATTATAATAGAAATTAGAAATTATTTGCAAAATATTTTCAATGTCATTCAAAATTTTAATATTAAAATGTTTAAAGAAAATCTAATAAAGAAAATAATTAATAATTTCACTTTTTAATGCAAAAAATAAATAATATACTTAATAAATTATTTTAATTGGAAATTTGTTTTAACATGCAAGAAGGTAAATGACCGGGGAATACTTTTTTTAATTAAAAAAAAAAAAGAGTAATAATAAATTTTCAAAATTTTCTTTTTAAAATCATAAAGCAAAACGAACTGAAAAAATTTAAAACTAATAAAATAACTCGGAATATAAAATTAAAAGAGAACCATGAAAAATAAATGTTACTTAATACCATCGAACATTACTGATATTAGTTTAGGTTTAGGTTAAGGGTAATATTATAGAAATATGATTAACCGATTATACATCACAATCATAGTAGAAATAAATAATATAATGTACATAAATTTTTAAATTATCGATCAAATATATCGACAAATTCCATAATGTGGCTTCTTTTTTATAGTATAATTTCTATTTTACATTGGTTTTTTTCACTGATTTCTCGTAAATGATAGTTTTTTTTTGTTTGATGAAAATCACAAGCCAATGAAATTATCATAAAATTATACAAATATAGAAAATTAATTAATTTGTTTATTATGTATTAAATAGCAAAAATGCATTTTGCTCATTTTATCAATGAAAGAGCAAATAATTAAAGATTGGTCAATGTACATTGACACATAGATTATTATATTTAAATAAGAACAAAACTATGTAACAATACATCATTTTTAGACACAATTCCTCGTTAATACTAACAATAAATATACATATATGTACATACATATATATATATTTTCCTTATGTTGGTTTCGGTCGCGATCCTATTTATCAGGTTCATTAACCACGCCATATTTAAATGGAAAAAAATAAATGCGAAAGTATACTTGTTTTTTATAAGATTCGGTCAATTCAGTCAACATTTTGCTCTATGGATTTTTTTTATTTTAATTTTTATTATAAACAATTATAATCGTATACGAATTTATTCAATTTCAAGTTCGCGGCCACAGATATGTATTTTCCATTAGAAAAGAAAAATAATGAGGGAAATTTAATGTAAAGCAGAGTTTATACTTTATAAACAGGTCTGGAAAATATTACATATTTTTAACGCCAAACTAACTGCTTTCCATAAAATATACATATAAATTATAATTTAAATTTTTAAAAATCATGCATGAAATTGCATGATATTATTAAATATATACTATTTTCAATGTTTTAACAAACCACGATAAAAAAATGTTTCTGTTAAATTAAAAATTTTGAATGAAAAAATCGATTTTGTTATTTTTTAGTATGTATAAATAAACAACATAAAAATTGCATTAAATTGCATAGAGAAATAATATTTTTATTAGGTCACTTGGATGCAGAGACTTTTCTGATCCACATTTTACATTTTAGGAAATTACTTAAAATAAAAATTATGTACAACATAAAAATTGGCACAAACTTTTTGATGTTATATTATTTGGTAATCCGATATTTGTATCCATTTCTTATATTATAATATACTAGTATGTATTTATTCAACATTTAATGGAATTGTAATTTAAAAGTTTTTATTTTTATTTATATTTTAAAGAAATTAACTCAAATACAAAACAATAATATTTGTAGATTCATAATTTTTTTTTATTATATTGAAGATACTTCGTAAACGAGCATCGTTTTAATACTGAATCTTTTCATCTCTTTTTATGTATCTATTTGCAATTTTTTTTTTATGTTGACGATAAAAAATAATAATTTAATTTAGTGCGCATTTCACTTGTGCAAGTTGCAATAGAAACGAATATCAAATTTTGTCTAATATCAAATAATATAAATCTACCCTCAAGTAAATGATAAGATTAATTGTTTATACTACTTGAATTTAATATTTTTTCGGTCTATTTATGTACATATATATGTAAATAGCAAAATGGAGTTTCAAAAATTTATATTAAATAATAAAATAACTAAAATTCCTTTTCAAATTTAAATTTTATTTACATTATATTGTATACATGTTTTCACAATTTTAAAATTTCAAAATTTACTCAATTGCTGTCAATATTTATTTCTTTGGTTTAACTAGTATTTCTTTATTTCAATTCAATATTCATTAAAATATACATATAAATTATAATTTTAGAATTAGAATAGACTAGTTCAGTTTTATATTCGAATATCATTACCCATTTCTATGGAAACATAACAAAATAATGACTCTGAACATGAACAACATAAATATTGTGGTTTGTTTTCAACACCCCTCATAAATAGACGAAAATTTGAAATACCTAACAATCTTTAATATAGCATTAGTCATCCTATTTTAATATTGGATAAATTATAATTTGAGTTATATACCAGAGGAAAATTAGAAACAAATTTACAAGTTTACATAAGAAGTTTACATAATATCTAATCTTTCTCACAAATGTCAAATTTTATACCTTAAAATAGCATAAATTTCAATAAATATAATAAAACTTGAAAATTGTTACTATAAATAATCAGAGTAAATAATATTTATGTAGCACTTTTTTGCTATAATTTTTCATTAATTAATTTAATTAATTAAAATGGTTACTAAATTTTATGGAGTGATAAAAAAATGTTAAAAAAAAAATCAACATTATTAAATTTTCAGCTTGAACTAATAAGAAACTGATTAAATAGGAACATTAAGTATACAAAATGTTAACTAATTTAAAACTATGTAATTTTGGCGTATATTTAATTTAATTTTTGGGAAAATATACCAAATCTGAATTGAGTCAGTATTAATATTTAAATTACTACAAAAAAAATACCTGAAAAATTTTGCTTAAAACAATAATTTTACCTGGTACATATAACCATAACATGATCCCTCATATATTACATAAATCATCCATATAAAAAAGAAATATTTAAAATGTAATAATAAACCACAAAAAGAGAAATAATAAAAGGTAGATAGATAGGTACATGTATACTTAAATTTGTAGCAAGCATATATATATTCTAGTTAGCATAACTAAACTGTTACGCTAGAGTAATTTTTGAAATGGTAAAATTAAAAAAGTTCAAAGTACCACATAAACTATAACGTTTTTTTCTTGTTTCTCTTATAGGAATGTGAATAAATATGTAATATATATACAAGAAAGATTACACAAAACAACAGTTTCTATATTATTAACACCACAAAATTCTAACAGTTCTATTGTGGTTACGAAATATTCAGTGATGTCTTAAGGAAATCTGGTTTGAAAAATTATATTAAATAATGATATTCTTGTGCTATGATATGATGAACAATAATAACGTTGAAACTAACAATACTCAATAAAAAAAACACTTCTGTCAATCCAAATAGTACAACCCTGACCTGTTGTATATGTAATTTCAATGTTGTGCAGTTTAATTAAAATTTCCGCAACGGATAAAAGGATTATAAAATTATAATATTGTTTTTATAAAAACCAGAATTATATATAACTGGAAGTTTTCATTTTGATATACTTAATAAAATCAAATTGAATATTGCAAGTGATTTGGTATACAACATTAAATATAGGTCATCATAATAATAATGGTTTTCGGGTTATAAATTTAAACTTTGATTCTATGCGCAGCATATTTAAAATTTAATCTTTAAAATTCATCTTTACGCCAAAAAGGAAATAAGATTAAAATGTTATAAAATACAGAAAATTTTCTTCATTTAAATAAAATTTATGATGAATTAATTAACAGAGCACGAAATAAATTTTAAATGAAGAACAAGAGCTTAAACATTTCAAAATTGAATATATCTTTGATGAATTTATATTTTAGAATTTTTAATATACTTACTTATTTATATAAAATTAATGTGTCAGAAAAATTTACTGGATCAATTAAATTTTGTTATTTTCTTTAGAAAATAATAGAAATTTGCGAAAAATACAATAATACTTTTCAACCTGTGGAATTTATTTAAATTAAGTATTTTAAATTTTAGAAGACTTTTTGCCGGCATTATTTTAATTATATATCGTGCATGAATCACCAACATAAAATGTAGTCTAATTAATCAAACTTGAAAAACAAGATCTTCAATATATTTTTTCATGATCCACACACAAATTTTATCTAATAATTTTCTCTTTTCTTTTTTCCAAAAAAATTTATTTTTTTAATTTAAATTCAAAATTGTCGAAGATTTCTGAAAGATCAATTAATTAAATACGTGCTTTTGGGCTTCTTGGTTTTTTCCATGTAAGTATAATAAATGTAAATGAAATGGTTAAAAAGAAAATATGAAATACCAGATCAATATTGAGACATTTTATTACTTTAAAACTTGATTTTTTCCATATTATAAATTAACTACGATTATTTTCTATTTTTTATGCTTATAATTTTTCTTCGATTTTTTTTCAGACAGTTTTTTTTTTTGTATTTCCAATTTGATTTTCCCCCACTAACAGTAACATTATGAAAAATATTATTTTAAAATGGATTCTGTCATATGAAATCAACCACGTAAATTTCTATCAATGAGGTGAATCAGAATTAGAAAACATGTTTGAACTTAAAACTCTAATCAAAGTTTCTTTCAAAGCATGTTTTCTACAACAAAAACAACAATGAGTGGCATATTACATATATATGTATATATAAATAATATTGTAATCTACTAGTGGAAAATGTTGAAATTTTCAATTACTTAAAGGATTAAGTATGTACATATATTAAATATATATGAAGAATGAAGTTCAATTTTTAATTTTTACTAAGTACTTATTAGCTGATTTAAATCTTTATTCCGCAAATTTGCATGTAAGTTCATATATCTAATATATTTTGTAATATTTCAGAATAGGTTATCTTACATAAATGTTTTTTTTATCATTAAATGAACTTAGCTATCACAATTAATGATAATTTGAAATCAAATTATTTTGTACGACAACAGAACTGAATATATTTGAAACAAAAAAGAATAATTTACTGTAAAGTTTCATGAAAGAATTCTTTATATTTAAAAGTTAGCAAATGTGACTTTTTAATGTCATTAATAATTACTTATATATAATGATAAGAATTTTTGTTTTAATTTCTTTTGATTCACCCGAATCTGATAAAATATTTTATTGATCACTTAAATTTGTTGTTAACTATATCAGTGTGTTAATATTTTATATTTTTAATTTTAGTGCAATAGGAATTCCAATTCCAACGAATTCGTTTTTTTTTTAATTATAAAGTCTGACTAACTATTATTAGTCCATTTAAAATGTAAATATGCTGTGGCTGGTATAATTAATTAATATGCAAATTTATTAAAATGTGGCTAACCTTTTCAAGTGTTAATTAATTTGTAAATTTATTAAAATGTGGCTAATCTTTTCAGGTGTACCGAAACAATATGTCGTACAGTTCATTTCCAAAATTACTTTTAATAAAAACAGAATTTTTTACAAATATTTTTTAGCACAAATTCCAACCAAATTAAATTAACGAATGAATAAAAATTACGTTTTACAAATAATTACAAAAATATCTTTTATAGTTTATAAATTTATGATTTTTCTCCAAGTTCTTTTAAACAGGCTAATCACTTGTACAAATAAAAGTATTTTTTTTATTAAATTATGTAATTAAAATTCTATACACAAAGAAATTTTGCAATTTCGAATGAGCATTTTGGAAATTTTTAAAAACTACCTATATTTTTCTAAAATACTGGTTTTAAAAGACCACACATTCTGGTTAGGATACAATAAAGCTACAAAGTACCTTGGATAATACGAAAATAGCTCATTGTAATATGAAGAATATAAACTTTTAAATATTGTATATACTAAAAAATCATAATTGATGATTTTAGTTATAGAAAATTCTTCTTATTTTGCAGATATACATAATTTCTGTCATGTCCTGCAATCGTTAACACCGGAAATAACTATATGCATAGAAAAAACATTTATATTTCTCTGTCCATTTTTTAATTACATATTTTCCACTATATAGCTAGTCGTCGTCGCCATAGAAATTAAAAATAAAAACCAATTTAAATATTATTGTATATTCATAAAAAATGTATGTAAAATAAAAATATAAAAGAAAATTATAAAATACATATTTATTTAAAGCTGGGGAAGTGTTATAGGTGAATAATCACGATTCGATTATTGTATATAAACAAACAGGTAAAAGTGGTAAAAAAAGGTAATTTTTTGTCAAATAGAATTCAGTTCCAGTTGGATAATTTATAAATGTTGTTGTACTATAAAACTTCTAAAATTATTTTAAATTCTTAAACACTAGACAAAAAGTAGGAATCAACAAAAAAGTAAATGTGAAATTTATTTTATAGAAAAAAATAAAATTCTTAAATAATGTTTAAATTATTATATAAGTAATTCGTAAAATAATAGAAAAGCAAATAATTAAAATGTTGTTTTTTAATTACTTTCGCCTACATTTTAAATTTTCTTAAACAGAAATCAAATAAGTATACCTAATATAATAAATATTTATGCCACGTTCTTCTCTTCTGTAAACACTCATATTAAAAATGTTATTACAAACATTTAAAAAAGAAGAATTCTAGATAGCCAACTATAAGTTTGAATTATACACCTCTATATACACAGATGATTAATAAACAAGAGAGAACTAGAACAACAAACAAACCCTGTCATTTAAAATCCAGAAAAGGCAAAGACAACTTTTAATAAACAATTTGAAAAGAAAGAAAACTCTTCAAATTCAGAAACATTTAAATTTAAATTATGTTTCTCATATGATGAAGTCGGGGAACGTAGGTGAATGATGAATAATGTGAAAAATTTATTTTATTTATACATATATTTAATTTTTTAGGTTATTACATATACAATTTTCCTGATTACCTTAAAATATAATAAGTAATTATGAATAACAAATTCTTACTTACCTGTTTTTTTATATCCGAATATTTAATTGTTAATTTAATAAAAATCTTGTAGAATCCACCAAATTTTATCTGTAGAATTTTGTTTCCTTATTTACTTCCTATTAGATTTATCAGTTTACAAGGTATTTTTTACCCAAATTTAAATTTTATTTTCATATTTTCACTCTAGATTATTTTGTTAAAAAAAAATATTATATTTTAATAATTAAATTTTGATTTTTAATACACAATAAGAGCCGAGAAATTGATTTGAAAACAAAAAAAAAACTACAAACTATTTATATAAATTATATACTTTTCTCTCCAATTTGCACAGGAACACTCCAACTGACAGTCTGCCAGCGACTGACAGATAGATTTTTTCTTTTTTTGGATTTTTGTTTTGTTTTGTAGTAGATTAGTGCTGCCATCGTGAGATAAAATTGTATTGCTAAGCTAACCCAGTGGGCAGAGTAGCGATTTAATATATCTATATATGATTACAAATAAAAATCAAGACAAAGCTTGATATCTATGTAGTCCTAGTGAATATAATTTAAATTATTAGAAATTAGAGTAAATTAAAGGTTGCAGTTTGTTATAGTACAATATGTTAGTTCTAGTTGTATCAATTTTTACCAGTATCTCACAGTACTTTGAAATTTTGCCATAAAAATCGACTTGGAACTTCGCACCCAATCTTGAGTTGAAAAAGGTACGATTTTCTGTCCCCGACCGGAACAAGATATGACGTTTCTCTTATTTTTTGTAGGAAACAACAAATTTTATATATTATCATCGCTGATTATAAATATTATTATTGAAATTTCACTTTAATTTTGGACTATAATTTGGGAATCTAAAATAATTTTATAATTACATAAATGCCGGAATTATATTTGATCAATAAATTTTTAAATTTATAATAGATTTTAGCTATAAGAATTTTCAATCCAATTGGGTTTGTTAAACGTACGTGTAAGTATTTGAAGAAACGAAGTTAAATTGAAATATTTTACTTTGCTATAAAGATAATTTTTCCATTTTCATTGCGCAAGAATTATTATAGTATAATTTCTTTGCCATTACTGTTTCAATATGATTATACAATTTGAAATTTTCAGTACTTTATCGATTTTACCTATATAACTCATTTTTATTTAGTATGGTTAAAACCGTCTGATTACGGATTTTGTTGTGTCCACAAATTCTATATTTTCCCCTAGTTTATATAATTACATTATAGTGAAAATAAATAAAGAAATAAAATAAATTCTAAAATAAATACATATAAGATAAAAATGATATGATTACGGCTCAAATAAAAATTGTATACACAAAAGGATCTAAATAACCTTGTTCAATTTTGTATAGTTGTGTATAGTGTATTGTATATGTATAATAAATTAAAGTAACGCTCTACTTCTTCCCTATTTAGTGCTACAGATAAACTTATCCAAAATTAAAAGTTGTTATATCTTGTTTACATGTAATATTGATTTTCCTAAAAATAATTTACATATCCTCTTTTATTGAAAGAAAGTAAATTTGTGGTTTAAAGAACTTGAATTAATAAATATATAGAAAAAGGATTATAGAAAAAATCCTTAATGAATATGTGAATTTAAATTATTTTTTCTTCTAAAATTAAATGCGTAAAACATATGTGAAGAAAATTTATGCTAAAACGTCATATTTTTATAATATAAAAAGAAAATTTGGTAGATTTTCCTAGAAAAAGGAAAACCACCCTAAAAACAACAAACAATATGGCAAAACCACCGACTGATACATTTTATCATTTGCCAACTGGAATATTTTTAAGAATACGAAATTCTTTATCACAATTTAGTGATTTATTTAGTGAATTTAAATATATAGCACCAGCTTATCATCATGACCGTTGCGAAAGATCTGTTCATATGCGTTTATATTCAATGCATAAACGTGAATTTGTCATGGTATTTTTGGGTTTTTTTATATGCTTTGGATTAGGTATTATAATTGGATTAGCTGGACCACCTATTACTAGTACAACTGAAATAACAGCAAGTTCAATATTAAATATAACATTAACAAAAGAGAATAAAGGTATATTAGCAACAGGACCATTTGTAATTCGAAGTCCATTAACAACAACATATTCACAACAATTATGGCTAATAGCTAAATTGGAAACAGAAAATAATGATGGTTATTTTTTAAATAGTTTTTCTTTTTAATTTATTAAATTTTTAAATTTTTTTTAGATGAAAAATATGATAAAAGTTTTCAAGTAAGTGTGGCAATTGATGGTGTTACCGAAAATCATACACCATTGAGTATATTAAATGCTGATAATATTCGAAATCGTACTAGACATTTATTATGTGTAAGAAATACATGCGATGAATTTATTGTATTACATTTGGGATTTTTGGAATATGCACATTATATAATAACGGTGCGATTTTATGATTTAGAATTGTTTCATCAAAAATATAATATAAGAGGAATAACATTTTATGTAAGTAAAATTTGTGATTTTTTATTTAAAAATTATTATTATGTTAATTAATTTTTCATTACAGTTCAAAACATATAGTCCAGATTTTTCACAAATCGAAATTTGGTTTAGATTTATATTTTTACTTTTTACGTTTATTGTAATTGTAAGTTTTAAAATTTAAATTATTTGATTTACATAAAAGTATAATCTGAAATATTACGTAAGCGAAAAGAAAAAGTGTGATTACATATGAATTTCTGTTGATTTTGAATATTAGTTTTATATACAAAGATATTAGTTATAATCTCTATTCCAAATATTGTAGTTAACAGTGTTTTGTATTTAAATTAAAATTAAAACTATTGATTAGTGCGTTTTTATTTGGACGTTACAATATATGTAAATAGTAATATTAAAATTAATCATATGTAAAACACTGAAATTTAAAAGCAGAAAATATTTTTTAGAGTAAATAAATTCAAAATATTTTTGGAAATTATAAATATATCGGAAAATATACATAATATTTGAATTTCTGGAAAAATATTTTCTTCTTTTTATATTTTATTTACTAAAAATATTTAATCTTTTTTGTTTTAATATGAAAATTAAAGTGTTGGTTTGCTCATACCCTCCGAAAATATCCTATGTATGATTGGTCAATAGAACAAAAGTGGATGTCTATTTTATTACCACTTTTATTATTATACGATAGTAAGTAATTTTTTTTGTTGTTTTTTAATCTATTTATACAATTATTATTATTCTAGATCCATTTTTTCCATTAATATTTCTAATGAATTCATGGCTTCCTGGTATGTTAGATGCTATTTTGCAAGCATCATTTTTATGTGCACTATTAATGTTTTGGCTTTGTATTTATCATGGATTACGACAAAACGAAAGAAAATTTATAACATTTTATTTACCAAAATTAATTGTTGTATTACCAATTTGGTTATGTGCAATTGTATTAGCTACATGGGAAAAATGCAACGAATTAAGAGATCCAACATATAGTCATTTTGTAGATTCAAAAAATTATGATGTAATGAAAATAATCAATTTAAGATATAAATATTTCATTTATTTTAATACTATTTTCTTTTCTACCAAAAAAAAAACAGGGATTTAAATTATTTTTTTATATTGCTGGAATTATGTATGTTATGTATCTATCAATTTTAGTATTAAGAGCATATACTGAATTGAGATCAATGCCATATTTTGGTAAATAATTAATAACAATATTAAAATTTTTAAATTAATTTATTAATATTCTTTTAGATAAACGATTAAAATTCCTAACACTATTAATGTTATTTGTATTGGCGATATCATTAACTGTAACAATGTCCAGATTTGGTTTTGGTATACTTGAAGATAATTTTGTAGCCAATTTAAAAACAACATATAAAAGTTCAGCACAATTTATGTGCTTTTATGGACTATTAAATTTTTATTTATTCACAATGGCATATGTTTACTCACCAAATGGTAAACCCTCACACGGTAAGTTAAATATTTTGTACGATTTTAGAAAATAATAAAAATATTTATATGTACAATATTTAAGAATCTATAACAAAAGATAATCCCGCATTTTCAATGATTAATGAATCTGATGAAGAAGTTGTTTATGGATCTGAAGATGAAAGTCGACGACCATTAAATTCCAGCTGTAATGCGGGTAAAAATGATTACGATAGCGATTAAAAATGTTAATTTATCATTTTTAAATTTAAATAATTTGTTTTATATTTAATTTTTTAATTAATAGTTATTTATATTAAAAAATTTTGTCCATATTTTATCAAATCTTTATATGATTTACATACATACATTAAAAAAACTATATATTCGGAAGAATTTTATCATTAAATGTAAAAATTAAACTAAAGAAAAATAATTTTTTTAAAATAATTAATTTTACATTTTATTATTAGTTATTTCCTTCTTTAATTTATATGTACAAAAAAACCAAACACTACTTTTTCTTATCTAATCCCAAAATTTAAGAAGGCCATCCCATCCAGCTGTTACAACTTTACTTGGTTCATGTGGATGCCATAATGTACTTATACAAACACCTTCATGTGCTTGCCATTTTTTATACATTTTTGTTGTTTTCCAATCCCAAATATAACATTTACCATCACCATCACCAGATATTAAATAACTCATATCTGGTGAAAAATCTAATTGACAAGCATAACCAGATACCATATGACCGGTAAATGTTTTTTTTCGATTCATTTTGAAACGATTTAATGCCGAGAATATAACAATTTTATTATCTAAACTTTGACATGCTAACCATTTACTATTTGGTGCTAATGTTACTGCTGGCATTGAATGCATTGTTGGATCTGCAATATATTTCATATCAACTGGTATGTCCCATTCCCATATACGCATAGATTTATCATCTGATGTTGTTACAAAACGACGATTTTCATCAACAAAAGTTATTGAATTCACAGCACCTAAATGTCTATCATATTCTTGAACAATATCACCACTACGTGTATCCCACTGTAATTAAATTTATAATTTAAATTATAATTATAATAATAATTTTTTTTCCAATTATATACTTACACAAATAATTTTCTTATCTGATGTACCAGCTACAAATAAATGTTGTTTACTTCTATCTGGATGAAATTTAACACAAAATGGAATTTTTCTAGATGAAAATCTAGATATAACATCACCAGTTTCAGCATCCCATAATTTTATATAACGATCATAACCAGCTGATATAAAATGTTCACCTTTATTATTCCATGCTATATCTTTAATAGCTTGCCTATGACCAAAATATGTACGAATACATCGTCTTTCACCATAAACTTCCCATAATTTAACACGACAATCCATACTACCAGATAATAATAAATGTGCAGTTTTTGGAAACCATCTAATTGACGAAATGCCTTTCGTATGACCAGTCCATGTATGTATATGTGCTTTAGGTAAGAAACATTTAGATGGTGGTGCATCTGAACGTAAATTCACACCTATATCATGTGGAGCATGTAAATAGGAACGTCCTTGATAATCGAGATGATCTTTAACTGAAAAAAATAAATAAATTGATATATAAATTTTATTTATGAATATTTAAAAAAAACATTATTTACTATGTAAAATTGATTTCTCTTCTAGCGGTTTATCTTCAGGTATTCTTCCACGTTTGTGACGTTTTGATAAAATTTCTTCTAATGCCGCCTTTTCTTCTTCATTTGGTTTTGCCACTGTCTGTTCATTAATATATTTACCCCATGGACCTAAAAATCCTTCTATATCCTCAGGTTTATCATTTTTCTCTTGTTGTCTTTTCTTTTTTGGTTTTGGTGATTCGAATACAGTTTTTCCTTCAGTATCATAAGCAGATTGCAAATCACCAACATAATTTTGTCCTTCTATTGTTTCAGCATCGACTGTTGGATCTAAGGCATATCCATATGTATGAAATGTTCTACGTTGATTTTCAAATTGAAATGCATTTACATGAGCCTTCTCAACATAACCAGATAATGTATTTTTTTGGGCGCGCATTTGTTCTGTTAGAAATGGATTTTCTGGTCCATGAACAGGCGCAAATAATTCATTAAATTTTGGATTATAAGATAATTCTTTTGTGCTTGGGTCAACAGCTCGTGGTACAGCAACTGAACCAAGTGGTACAACATCTGGTGCAGCTACAATACACAAACTTTTCGACACAGAAGCATCTTTGTTTACAATTGGCTTTAAGTGAATGGTAGCATCTTCATTATTTTCACTTTCCGAGTCATTTTCACTTGAACTTCCGTAACTTTTTATACCAAGCATAATACAAAATTTATTAAGAAACTAATTAGAATTATATTTTGTATAATTTCATAAGACAAAACAACGTTTTAACATCAATAACAGTTTGACTTTTAGTTTTTTTTATTATCAAATTGTCAATTTGACTTTTATGTGACTAACTTTTACGCCTTGCCGTGTTTAAAAACGAACATTTGACGTTAGAAAATAATAAAGGCAAGGTAGTTCAGTACACCGTCCATCTACCGGAAAATAACAAAAACACTGGTAAGGTAGTTCTCTCAGATCTGCCATCTATGGGAAATCAATAACATTATATGGAATAATAGAAAATCTTAGCTAATTTGCGTTATAAACCATGTTAGTATATGCACACACCAACAAACCAACTATAAAAACAAAAATGTTCTCCATCCCATCATAGACTCTATCATGGACACGTAATTGTCTCTACGGCTTCATCCATCACGATATTATTTTGACAACAACCATTAGTAAAAAAAACCAGTTTTAAATATTGGGCTGACTGATTAAAAATACCTCCCACTTCCGATTCCAAAATTATAGTTCCGCTTCAGCATGCGCAATACAACTAAATTATTCTTTTCCCATTACGTTTTATAGTACCATTTACAGATTAAAAGCTGATAATGAACAAAAATAGAAAGATTATATATAATAAAAATCCACAAAATGAAAAACCATATAATTTTTTTTTTTTTAAATATTTTGTCATTTTTTAAAGTATTGTAAATTTATTAAGACATATTATTTGATTAAAATACATGTATAGTAATATATATATAACATTTTTTTTTAATTCTTATTTTTCTTTATAGTAATTTTTTTTTTAATTTATTTATTTACGTTTTTATTTGCTTTTTTTATCATAATAATAATTACATAAATTTTCTTTGGAAAATAGTTAAAATAAAATTGTTTTAAAACTAAAATTGCATAACACAAAAAAAAACTATATTTTTTTTTTTTATATTTCCCTTCTATTAATTTTCTTTTATTTTATTATTAATGTTCCTATAATAATTATATTTTTATTTTTAATTATTTCTTCATTAATATTTAATATAAAAAAAAAACATATTTTCAAATTTATAAAGAAAAAAAAAATGTTCACATTTAAAAAAAAAATAACAAATTAATATAATTTTAAAAAGAAAAAGAAAATCCATCTTAATTTTTCTTTAATAAAATATTTTATTTTTTTATTGCACACAGACAAAATTTTTCATTCTCAAAAAAACTAATAAAAAAAAAAAAAGAGTTGAAGAATAGGAAAATTTTCTTGTTCTGCATTTGTAAATAAAAATTATAATTAAAGTTTTTTTTGTGGAAGAAAATACTATACTTAATTATAATTAATAATAAAAATATAATTATTTCAAATATATATATATATAATTCATTTTTGTTTTTGTTTTTTATAACTAACATTTTTTTAAGGCCTTAATGTATCTCTTTTTTTTATATATAATAATAATTATAATAAAATTTAAAAATTCTTACACAATTTATTATAATTTATAGGAAACTATTTAAATTTAAATTAATTTTTTTTTTAATAAAAAAAAATTCATTTCAACCACAAAAATTAATTCCTTAAATTTAAATATAAATTTGTAACATTTTTTTTACTGTTGTCATTCGTCAATCATTATACAAAGTTTTAAATTACTTAAATTTATAAATTTAAAAAAAAAATTTTTTTTGTTAAAACATTTTTATAGCAAAAATGAAAATTTTTATTTTCATTTTCTTTATAGTACAAGTTTTTTTTATTTATTTTTATTTAAATTTTGTCTTTGGATTTTCTAGCTTTGTATTTTTTCTTGTTTTTTTAAGAAGTTTTTTCATAAAAAATATTTTCTATTTTTTTTTTTATTTTAACTTCTACCATAAACTTAAAATATAAATATTTAAAAAAAAAATAATAAAGATAATTTCAAAGAAAAAAGAATTTAAGTAAATTTAAATTTAAAAAAAAAAATGACATTTTAATTGATTTGAAATAAATGCACTTGAATAAATTAAATAATTTATTATATTTTATATAATTTTGGTAATTTTTTTTCTCTATAATTTCGTTGTTTTAGAAACCTTAAATATTTTTTTTTGTCTGTTCTAATGTTTTATGCTTGACATATTTTTTTTTAGATGTTAAAAAACATGATTAAAAAATAATTTCTCAAAATTGTTTTCACAAAACAATTTTACCAGAAAATTTATTTGTTCCCAAATTTTTTTTTGCACAAATTTTTTTAAAAGCATAATTATTTAATTTTCTTGTAATGTTTTTTGTATGTATGTATTTATATAAATTAAAATTTAACATTTTGTGATCACAATTTATATAAATATTATATTTCGTTGTTAAATTTTTTTCTTTTCTCTTGTAAATATTTTCCTGTAAATTTTAGTTTGTTCAACCAAAAAAGAAAAGTAATTTCAAAAAAAATTATTAAATAAAAGAAAAAAAAACTAATTGAAAATTTATTGTCTGTTTTTTTATGTTATTAAAAAATTTTCAATATTTATTTAGAAAATCAAATGTTGATCAAATATTTGAGTAGATCATCATCTTTTCATTTTAATTTATTTTATTAACTTTTTTTTTTAAATTTAATATTTCTTATTGAGTTTTTTTATCTAAACACATTTAGGTAAAATTTTTAATCGTTTTTTATTGTTAAATTTAAATACAAACTACGCGCTACTGAAATTTTTTTTTACACTACTATCAATAAATTTTTATGTTATTTAATTTACCATAGACAAGAAAATAAGAAATGATTTCACAAAACAAAAATTTTATATTATGTATCAAGTTTTATGGCTGTTTTTTTGACTCAACAAAAAAAATTATCAATTTTGATAGCCAAGAAATTTCATTTTCAACGAAAAAAAAAAAATTATGAAAATTAGAAGATTTTTCTATTACAAAACATTAGAAAAAATCCCAGATATTTTTTTAAAAATTATTTACATTTACAATTACATATTTTTTTTTGTAAGGAATTTCAAATGTTAAAAAATTTCGATAAAAAAAAATTTTACATTATAATTAATTTAGCAAATGGAATGATCGCGTGTAAATTGTTTTTTTTTTTAATTTATGAAATTTTAAATTTAATTTTATTTAGTTGAGAATTTTAAGCATTTAAATTGTTTTTATATATTTTATTTATATTATATAACAATAATTAATTAATAACATTGAATATATTTATAATTTGATTATTATTTTTTTTTGCTTTTGTACACAAATTAATTAAAAAATTTGTGGTGGAAAATTTGAAAAGGAATTTAATTATAAAAAAGAAATTTTCAATTTTTATCGCCAAACATTTTTTTTTTAAATATTATGGAGAATCAAAACAAAATATTATCATTTTTAGGCAGCAGAAAAAAAATTGTTTTTTTAATTTTTTACTAGTAAAATTTTTTTTTTTATTTAACATTTAATTTTTATATTTATTTTAAATTGTAAAATAATTTATATTTTTTATTACGAAAAAAGACACTGTTACCGCGATACTATTACAAAATGAAAAGAGAGTGTATGAGTTTATTAATGAGTTTATTATGAAATTGTGGTGGTAGCGCATAAATTACCGGTGGGCATTGTATTTTAGCAAAAAAAAAATTTTTGTTCTCGAGTATTTAAAAAAGAAGGTTTAATTAAAGATATTTATAATAAAAAATTTATAATTTTCTTACAATATTTTGTAATAGTATCGCTAATTTATTATTAAAATATATTTACTTATTTATTTACACGGCGCTAAAGCCACAGCGGGCCAAGGGCCAATGATTAAACTTATTTTTTACTATATACTCAAAAAATTGCAATTATTTTAAATTCTGTTATTTTAATTTATTCTTTTTATGTTCATATAATTAAGAAAATTAAGCTTTTAATACTTTGAATTACATAATTATTTTTGTTTTGTTTTGTTTTTATAAATAAATTTCTTTTTTTAATTTGCAAATGAATTATTTTTGAAGTACGAATTTTTCTATATTATTTTTAATATCTGTGATATATTTATTATATTTACAGCTTAATTTTTATGGAAATTTCTTTTTTTTTTTAATATTTTAATTATTTTTTTTAGATATACATCAAATTTTTATTTATAAATTTTGAACTGGGCTTCGTTCTTATTAGATTTTTTAACAAAATTTATACAAATATTTTTTTTTTGAAGATGAAATTTTTTTAAATTTAATTTTTTTTTTTAATTTTTCAATTTTAATGATTTTATTTATTTTGAATATTTTTTAAAAATTAATTTTATTTAAATTTACTTATGTATTTTTCAAAAAAAAAAATCGAATTTACTTTTTTTTTTGTATGCGTATTGTCATTTTTTTTAAACACCTTGTGGTCCAAATTTTAAATATTATATTTATTTTTTGTTATCATATTTTTCCTTAAATTTTTTCAAATATTTTTATGAATTTTTTTTTTTTAATTTAATATTTTGAGCAAAGCATGCAAGTGTGTATAACTTTTTTTTGTTAATTTAATGTAATTTTTTAATATTTTTTATTAAATTTTATAAGCTAAATTTTATATTATTAATTTTGAAGACATTGTTATTTTTGTATTACATATTTACATTATAGTAAAGTTGACTAATTTAAATAGGAAATGATGAAAATGTTTGGGAAAAACGAAAAAAAAAAGAACTTAAAAAATTGCTTTCAAACCCAGCCTGCCACATTTTTTTTAAAGAAAATTTTGTTGATTAAATTATTGTGAAAAAGGATAAAGTTTTTTTTACAAAAAAAAATAAAAATTAAATTAAATAAAAAAAAAACGTAAAATAAAATTAAGAGACAAAAAAAATTGCATTTTAGTAACTTAAGGTGCCTGGTTTTTATTTTATTTTTAAATCTAATTTAAAATTTATTGAGTATTTTTTCAGGTACCCAAAAAAAAAATACAAATAATAAAAATGATTTTTTTTTTTTATTAAAATATTTAAATAAAAAATTATTTTGTGATGTTTTATTAAAAATAATCTGTTTTTGGTTCAGTGATGAACTTTGGAAATTAATAATAAATTCATTTTTAATTTTTCAGTAAACAAAAAAAATATCGAATAGCATAAAACTCATCCTTAAATTTATATTTAAAAAGAAAATTATAAAATAAAAGTAAGAAAAAAAAAAAACAGATATTTTATGTACAAACTTAAAAACTATTTTCAATTATATATACTTAAATTTTAATAACTTAAAATTATAAAAAAACTTAAAAAATTACATTTGGCAACTTGAATTCACTTTTTTTTTGAATAATTTTTTTTATGCAAATTTTTTTTTTTAAATAATTCAAATAAAAAAAAAGGAATGAAATAAAAAAAAATATGTTTAGATCATTTTTTTTTTTATACATTATACAAAATATTTAATTTGTGATCCTGCACAAATGTTCTTCTTAAAAAACTATATATTTCAAACATACTTTTGAGGCTGTGATGTTCATATTTATTTTATTTCGAAAATTCTAAATTATGGGCGCGCTTTTAAGTCGCACACATTTAAACGAATTTTCTCACATTTATTTTGTTAAGATTTTTCTCTGTTTTTAATTAATTAATTAAGCTACTTAGTAATTTTAAGTACGCTATTTTATAATTGTATATATATAAAATTTCAATTATATTAAAAAAATTTAAGTTCCGCCATCAAACATTTCTATTATAGTCTGCGGCGTCTTTGTCGATCTGCCATTCGCCAAAATGTTTCATAATTAAATTTACGAAATTCATTATTTAGCAAGGCAGATGCCTCACTTACCTACTCTCTATATGGTTTACAATATGAATAACGGTGATTCATATGCTGACTATATGAACCAGAATGTGAAAAACGTTTTAAACATTTGGAACATTGGAATGGTTTTTCGCCGCTATGTAAACGTTTATGTTCGGTTAAATGATGTTTATGTTTAAATGCTTTTGGACATTCAACACATTTGTATGGACGTTGTCCTGTAAAAATTAATTAATAAGAAAAAAAACGAAATATTAGAATTAATATAAGTAATTTTTTTGAAGAAAAATAAAAAATTTTAATTTGTAAAAAATTATTCTTACCTGAATGTTCATATTTATGTCGTGCCAATGAACTTTGTTTACTAAATGCTTTATCACATTGGTCACATACAAATGGTAAATCAGAATCACCATTGCTATTTGTTGAAACACTTGTATCCAATTTAAGTCTCTTACCATTGCCATGCATTAAATATTCATCATCATGTGAAATACGTGAATCGTCATCACGCCATGATCTCTTTTCTGAACCTGGACTTAAACTAGTACCACGTTCGCCTAATTTCAAACTGCCCATTATTTGATTTCGTGCATAATCTGGTGTCATTTGAAGGAGACACTCCATTGGAACTAAACCTCGGGTACCAGGTAAAATATATGGATTATTTTGCTGTTGTATACGATTTGTATTTGATGGAATTGTTTCACTTGGCGATGGTGTTTGACGTTTTATAAATGTAATATCATTTGTATGATGATTGTAGGACGGTGCCGATGAATTTCCATAATACATTGCTGGTGGTACGTATGATGGTTTTGGACTACGGGATATTTTCCTTTTACGACTAGTTAAATTAATTGCTTCATCAGATGGTTGTTGCATAGATACTGGTCCATAACGAGTTGAACAATTTATTGGTGTAATATTAGATGGATCGCTACGTTTAACCGACAAATCTAATGGTTGATCTTCATTGGAATTATTTCGTGAATCTGTTATAGTTTCACCGTTAATATTAGCTGTTACTACATTTGGAATTACAGCATTAGATTGAACTGATGGACTATATGATGGTGGTGATTGTGCCAAAAGTGGTGATGCAAAATTTTTATTATTACAACTTCCACCAATATTTGATCCAACATAATTATTCATTTTACGTTCACGCGAACGATTATTTTGGAACCATACTTGAACAACACGAGCATCTAATGCTAAACGATTTGCAATTATTCGGAATTCTTCACGACTTGGTCTAGCATTTATCGCATAATGCTCTTTAAGTATTGATTGTTGTTCTTCGGTAATTGCTGTCCGTACACGAACTTTACGTTCATTTTCACTACTATTTTTTGATTCATGATCTTCAACATCATCATCACTACCCGATTGTAAATAAATGGATGATGATGAATTTACATTATCTAAATCGGTGGTTTGTTGTTGTGTTATTTGGTTTTGATGTTGTTCAACAGCATTTATTAAACCGCATAAAACTTTTTCATGTTGCACCAATTCGGTTTGATGATTAAATTTCTTAGCACAACGTCCACATTGTAATATATTTTCTTTTACATCAATTTCAGTTTGTTCTTCTTCTTCTTCATCATCATTTTCTTGATTTGTTTCAATTTTAATTTTCGGTGAATTATTAATGATGGGATGAGTGTCATCTAAAATTGGACTTTGTTCTTCTCTAGGTTCAGTTTTTGGAATTATCATTTCATTAATAATATTATTATTATCATTATTATCATCAGTTTTTTCAATATCTTCTATTTCCGGCGATTTAGAATTACTTTTAATATTATCATTATTAATATAATTATCATTATCTTCATCAATATTATGTGTTGGTGAATTTGTTTGTCGACTATTTTGATCATTTAACATTTCATTATCATCTTCATCAATATTTTTATTGATATCATTATCTTCTAAATCCATAATTAATTTTGGTTCTTCTGGGACATCATCTTCGGTAACTTCTTCAATCATATCATCTGGATCTGAATTATTATTTAATCTAGCATTATTAGCTGATGCAGCAGTTGCTGATAATTCTAATAGCCTGTGGATACCGTATGGATTTATACGTGGATCTAATGCAGCCATACTATAAAATGGATTTTGATGAAATGATGCTAATAATGCAGCATTAACAGCTGCTGCATCATAATTATTATATTTTGGTAAAATTGGATAAAATGCATTTGGATTAACATTACCAGTTTGACCTGTTTGTATACCATTACCAATTTGATTTATACTATTATTATTATTATTATTATTTTGGTTATTATTTAAAGCTGCTGCTACATTTGGTAATCCTGGTAGACCAGGTGGAAAATAATTTAATGGATTTGGTTGAAAATTTTGTGTATTATTTACAACATTATTATTGGTATTATGATTTCCGCTACCACCACCACCACCACCATTATTATTATTATTGTTACTATTTCGTTTGGAATTTGGACTACCACCAGTTAATGATTTTTCTAATTTAATCATTGACCGATTATTATTTAATTTTAAACCCATGCTAATGCATTTTTTTGATGTCATATGACTGGAATATGAACCGGAATGAGAAAAACGTTTACCACAATTATCACAACCGAATGGTTTTTCACCGGAATGTATCCGGACATGTTCTTTTAAATGATGTTTAAATTTAAATGCTTTATCACATTCAGTACATTTGAATTTACGTAATAATGCCGATTCATCATGACTAATCATATGACGTTGTAGACGATAAACATTTGCAAAATGTTTATGACAAATTTTACAAGACTGCAAAGAAAAAAAAAAAAAGGAAAAATTAAATTAAATTAAAAATTATTTATAAGTAAAAAATTATTTCAATGTTCTAACAAATATGTTTAATGTATTTTTGTGTTGCTTTTTTTAAAATTAATTAAACGAAAAACCAAAATTTTATTGAGATAAGAATTTTCATTTAATTAATTTAACAATGGCCTTCAAGGTTCATTTTTGAAGAAATATTCATTTTAGTTATAAGACAACTTGAAGCGATATCAATAAAGATGGGATTTTGTTTGTTTGTTTTATTTATTTTTTTTTTTTTTGAGGACAAAGTGATTTTATTTTCGAGGCTGGATTTTTTTACGAAATTGGAACACCAACGAAATTTTGGATGACGATAAAAATTTATTACGCATTTGGGATTTTCATTAATACAAAATAAAAAATAAATCAAAATAAAAAATTAAATTTAGTAGACAATTTTGAAATTTTGTATATTGTGGTTTTAATTTTATTTCGTATTTTTCTTACAAAATATATTTTGATTACCTCAATTAATGATTATTTTTTAATATTTGTTTCAAAAAATATTTTAAGTTTAAATTTTTATGGAGTGTAATTGATGAGATAGATAGTTACGGGTCCGGGAGATTCTCTAACATCCGAAACGTTCGAATGACGAGTGATTGGACGAAATTTCGACAACATATCCTCAATAATTTGTTGTTCCTAGTAAAACTACTCGTAAATTCTGAGTTTTACGCGTATCCGTCGTAATTCCTTACATAATTAACATTTATCGAAATTTCGGACAATCTCTCATAACATAATTCGAACATTTCGGATGTTAAGAGAATCCCATTCCGGACCCGCTTAAAATTAATTGATGCAGATTGAATTTAATTTGTTCGACTGGAACGAAAAAGCTTTTGAATGTTATAGAAATAATAAGATGTCCTTGATTATGCAAAATCAATTAATAGACACGATTAATGTTTCACTATGATCACAAGGACTTCATAATTTAGTCTGCCACCTGGCTTTTATCACGCAATCTATCCACATTCTATATTAGAGAAGTATACGACAGACAACATTAATTGTGATACAATCAAAGCTATTTTTGCAGAAAATTTACCCCAATATTAATAAATTTTAAATTAAAATAGATTTTTTTTAAAAAATTCAATTTAAACTACAAAACAAACAAAAATCAATATTCAAGGTGAAAATTCAAGATTTTAATAGATTGACAATTTAGATAAATTATTTTGACATATTTTTGATATGTCTTAAACAGCAAACACACTCATAAGTTTTTCCCAAAAATTTTTTATTGTAAGTTTACTTAAAAAAGAGAAATGAATATATTCAATTTTCTACATTCAGCTGTTCGAAAAACATTTAAAAAAAAATGACATATCATCTACAATTTCAAACTTGTGGGTGGATTTAAAAAAAAAAACCGAGAAAATGTCCAAAAATTTAAAATTAACATATGGTAAAAAAAATTAAAACCTGAAAATATCTTAAAACACCTTTAATAATAAATGGAATTTTCATCTAAACAAAAAAAAAAAAAGAATTTAGAAAACTAATTTATCTTAAATGAAAATTAGCTTCAAAAACTAAAAATCTATTTTTAAAATTATATATATTTTACACACGTTTACAATTTTCTTTATACAGACTCTCGCGTCGGTCTCTTAAAAAAAAACAATATAAAAATTAGTAGCTAAATCGTTCACACCTGTCTTTTTTTATGTGATCTTTTCTTAAAAACAAAATAAATAATTTTTTTTTATGATGTTTTTTTGTTCATTGTTTCATCACAATTTTTGGTCTAAATTTCACTAATATAATATCATCAGTGACGGCACGTCGAGTAACAATTAAATTTTGTATAATATTATAATATACATAAAGGACGACCTCTTTTAACCTAATCAAGAAACATTTTATGTTATGATATTTTTATCTTTCTCGAGCATATAAACATTTATTATAAATAAATTTCAAAATATTTATTAATATTTCCGATAGTAAAAACAAAAAAAAAGCATCCGTCGTCGTCCCAGAAATGGTTATATAGAGATCGAGAACACCTTTACGTTTCCTTAGTAGCGGAAAAACTTTTTTTGGATTTTTTGATATTTTTAGTAGCGCGTACTTACGTGCGTTTATTATAAATTTTTTATTTGAAATTATTATTATTATGGGTTCTTCTCTGTTGTGCTGATGTGGGGTACTATTATTACATTTGATTTCAAAATTGATGATTATTCATACTTTATGATACTTTTAATGTTGTTGTTTTTTTTTTCAAATATTTATACAAGAAATCCTGATGATATTTTTTTTTACACACCTTTGTACAAATATATGTAACGAAAATTTTATTGTACACAACTTTATATGATTTTCAAAAATTATTAATATTTTGAAAAGAGATACACACAAATTATGTTGATGGGATTTTTTTATTTTTTTGGAAATAAATAAAATTAAAATTAAAATGGGGAAAAAATTATTCTTTTTTTTTTTTTGTATATTTTTTCTTATTTTTAGATACATTATTATTATTATTTTTTTGATTTATTACCGGCCTGTAAAATGTGTTTCGATTGGCATTTATAATGTAATGTAGAATTTTTTATTGAATTTGTTGAATATATACTTAGATTTTTAGTTAATATTTTTAGAAGAGGATGAGATAAGTAAGATAAATTGTGTAAATTGTATGAAGAGATATCAAAAAGCGGAAAACCCTTTGCAATAATGCAAGTTACTGATGTTCAGTGCGACTTCATTAACATGTTACACTTTCGAATTTAATTAATGCTGTTACCTGTGAGGTTGAACCATCAACTCGGTGATTTTAAGTTGAAATTTTAAGTATATTATCAAAATTTAATGTTAAAGTCCTGTTAACAATATTACCAGTGATATTGTATTTTAAATTTTTCCGCCACTGAGATTTATTTTTTTTCTAGTTAATTTCAATAAAAATAAAGTAAACTAAATTTTAAAATATAATAAATAACTTTACTATGAGTTTTACTATGAGAAGAAGCATAACAATAGTTTAATTATTTTTGATTGTTTATAGTAAAAAAAAAAATTATTTTATAAACAAAAAATTATTGTTATTAGCTTTTTATAAAAATATAAGTAAAATTTTATTCAATAATTTTTTCTAAACTCAACGTAAAGTAACGTGCCTCTATTTTTACCTTAATAAAATTCTATAATTAATTTGTTAATGTAATTCTGTAGTTTCTCTTCTTCCTTTGGATCAACAGCCCCACGTGGACCGATGTAGGCCTACCTCTTAAAGGGTTTCCCGACATTTTATTGCAATGGATCTACTAATTCCTCTGTAGTGGAGAAACTGTTGCAACACAGCAAATGGCTTTGTATTAAGGTAAGTCAATTGTTGTTAGCAATTGTACTCGAGACTGCTAGCATTTTTCCCTATCTTGAAATTTACATTGCTGTATATATTTTATTACCGATACTCAATTAATTAAAACTGAATCAATTTCGAACGACATCGATACCTCGGGCCGGAAATTGAACTCACGACCTCATGCGCCGCGGTATAGTACACTACACCTCAATTAATTTCGTATCCTAGTACATCATATCTGAAACCTAAATAAAAAATCTGATACCCAATATTAAGGAGGCGATCTAACATAAAAATACTTTTCTATAAAATTATTACTTTATATTAGAAAAATTAATTTAATGGCGGACATGTTACCAATAAGTCAAGTCTTCTTCAGATTGAAACAATAATTTTTAATAGAAAAAGCAAAAAAAAAACTGATAATGTTTTGGTTTTTTTTATTGAGAAAATATGGAAAACGTTTGTTACCGAAAAATGTTTGGCATTATTTTTAGAATTTCTTTTTTCTCTCTGGTGTGAAAAGGTAACAAAAAATATTTCAGAATTTTTTTAGGCCTTTTTTAAAAAAAAAAAAAAGTAAATTTATTTTTGTTGGGAATTTCATTTTGACTTTTTTTTTTATTATTTTTTGTGTCTAGTATCTATAAAATAAAAATATTATGTCTATTGTTTGTTTAAGCAATTTTACACCAAAAAAAAAAAAATTAAAGAGTAGAAAATTTTGTTTTAGGTTCGATTAGGGGGAAAAATGGAAAGTTAATACTTTGGGTAAATATTTTTATAGGTGGAAAAGTGTTGTGTTTATTTTATAGTTTTTGAATTATTTTAATAATTTTTTTGAAGATTTAGAAAAATAATATAAATTATAATTTCAATTATCTTACTTAGATAAAAAAATTGTTTTTTTAAAGGGAAAGATTTTCTATTTATATCACGGGGTGCAGGTATTTATAAGTTCCAATGAATCAAAATATGTAAAAATTTGTTTATGAAGACTAATTTTATTAGTATATAATGTACGTACTATCATTTTTGAAAAATTTATTCGAATTCTCGTGAAAATAGCATTCAAAATGAAAAGATTATGCCTGGTTTTCAGTCGCGTCTTATGAACCGCGATTAAGTTAGACACAAGCTAAAATCTGGCTTGTGAGCTGCAAATGATTTTCAGTTGTGGCTTAGTTAGTCACATTTAATTTGACGTTAATTTAAAAAAATTATAATAAAAAACGTTCAAATTTTCAAATTTTTTATATGAAATTTGATAAATAAAATAAGAGTCACATTGTCACGCCTTATGAGCTGCAGATAAAATTTGGTGGTTAAAAATCTGTGGCTAACTTAGTAATTTTATCCTTTAAATTTACAAATTTTTAAATCAAGTTCATAAATCATTTTTTTAATTATTTTATTATATAGAAAACATAATTTTCCTATTTAAAATATGAATAAACAAAGAAATTTTTTTGAAAAAAAATTAATGCGTAGTACATAAAAATATAAATAATTAAAAATATCTCATAATTTTTATATAATAACAAAAATCAAATATATATATAAAAAAAAAATT